>JANHFX010021437.1:46542-101891 GCA_027560015.1 Chloroceryle amazona | reverse complement strand
TATTTGCAGCATGGTTTCTCAAGCACTGCAAATGCTAGCAAAATGTTTAGGTCTCTGCAATTAGAAGTACCCATTTCATGGAATATTCTCAAAGCACAAAGCTATGCCAGAATGAACGATGGCAAAAGAAGTACAATGCATTTCTCACAATGAATGGTGTTGCTGGTAACCCACACAGGACTGTGAGCAGAAACTGGAAAGCCTTGACTAAGTGATGAGAATTAAAGAAGAAACAGAATTTCAGTCACTGTGCTACATTTTAAGAATTGCTGGTTATCTTGGAAATGGCTGTGGATTAGTCAGGCTGCAAAGCTGTCAGTTTTATTAAGGTATGGGCACTGAATTCATGCTTGTTTTCAGTGATGTGCGAAAAATAGAAGACAGTTATTGAAAGTGTCTTCAAGAGGAAATGAGCTGGCTATCGTGTTGAAAATGGTTGTTTTGTCTCTTTGAATTCTGGTCTGAGAAACAAGTTTTCATACTGATTTCAGGTTTGAAGGCACAGGTAATTTAGGGCTGTCAAGATTAGCCTAATTACCTGACTTGTTCATGTGTCTCAGTGAATAGACAGCCAGTTTACAGGAACTGAAAACTATGTCTTGAACCTTCACAATAAAATTGAGGCTATGTGACTTACAGGAGCAGAAACGGCTGCTCACTCACAACCTTGGAATTTTTCCTTACTGAAAATAAACTGTAAAACTATTCTGACTGCACCAATGACATTGAAGAACAATTGCCTAAATTTGGTTGGGAAATGTAATGAATTTGATTTTGACAGTATAACTAATTGGATTTTAATTGTGTAGCATTCAGCACAGAAACACAGATGACTTTCCAGGAAAGGAAGAAGTAGTGATTAGCTTATAATGTGACAGTACATTCGTACTCAATCTCAGGAGTGTCCCCAGAGTCTTTTGGCTGAGAAAAAGAAGGAAGAAAGTTGCCAAACTTGATATTAAACATTGATCATCTTGATATCTTGCATATAATACAAAGATGTGGCTTTTTTTCATTCTTATATGCCATTTGGATGTCTGACTTGAATGCGGTGGAGGCAGTTTTATTCTTTACCATAATGTTTAACATCTCAGGTGCTTGCCTAGGAAAGAAGAAATCTCAGACTTCTGAGCTGAGGAGTGTTTTGAACTCATATGTCCCATATTTCATGAGGATGTGAATATGCACCTGGAGGCCAGTGACCACAGAGACAAAAGAATATGAGGCATGAGGAAATGTAATTATAACCTTATGGTTCGAGCACTCCTGTGAGAGCAGAGCCCTTACATGTTTGTTATTCCAGAGTATTCATTAATCTGAAAGCATACTCTAGCTGTATTAGGTGGCTCAGTAGCTGCAGTGGACAATGGATCTATCCTCCACTCATTCCAAAGTTACAGTCTATTTCCTATGGGTTCTGTGCTCATCCTTGGAATCCTGGAAGACACAGCAGGTTACAAAGTGGTGTTTTGTTCTGCTTATACTGCATCATCACCCAATGTTACATTTGTCAAACCTCCATGCCAAGGTCTATTCTCTGTCTCTGTGGGGTTTTTTTATTTGCCAATATGCGAATGCTGCTTTGTCACTATTTGGGAAAGCCAAAGCAGTGATGAGTGCAGCAGCTCAGCTTGAAGCCTAGCTGGACACCTGTGGTGGCTCTTGAAGCTAAAGTGAGTTTTCAATTTAACATCAGCTATGAATCGTTTATGACTAAAAAGGAAATAGCAAAGGAAAGGATCTTCAGTCCTCTCACTTCATCACATAAATAGCTATTTAACTTCACTGAAGCAGAATGCTCCTGGTCCGTCTCTTCAACCCTGAAAGGGACAGCAAGCCAGAGTGAGGTCATCTAGCTTGGAAATGCCACTTCAGACAAGCTATGTCCTCAGTCAGATAGGCTTAAGTCCGCAAGGAGCCCAGAAGTTCAGATCTGTTTCACTCTCAGGACATGTTGCAAAGGCTCCTACATCTAACAGACTTCAGAAAGGCCCAACAGCAACAGAACTTGGTATTTCAGAGGGCTATTCCACTCTATGCTTTTCACCTGTGTAGGTGAGAGAAGACTATTTTGTTTTTCATAACATTTGGCCTTTATGTATATTCTTAAAAGCTGCCTATCAGTTTGCTTAAGCATCCTCAGTACTTTGCAAATGAAAACGGAATAAGTACAAGCACAAAAAGCCTTCTCTTTAATAAAATAATGTCAAACAGAGAGAGTGAGGCTGATATAATTGTATGAATGGTTCCAGGATTAACTGTCCAGAGGCTCAAGGAGGTGCGGTACTGATTTCATAATGGGAATATTCTTCCAACTTTCTGCCTAAGTGTGTCTCCAAATAATTTTGGGGATATATCTGAAAAAAAAAAAAAAAAAAAAGCATATATTTCCCACCAACCATAAACAATGTAAACTCCACTATATGAGTGAATGACAACACATTTCAGCTTGGACCCAATTATAAACTTCAAAGACCCTTCAAAGATTCTGAAATCTGTGTTAAGACAAAATCTCTATTTGAAGTCAGATCCTATAGGGAATTGAAGGATATTTATATTCCAAAAACCCACACTTAAATTATAAAAGGAGTGGCCTATTTTATGCTTGAACACAACTCATTAGAGAAATCTCTTAATGAATATTTTTCAATCATTTAACAGAGAAAATCAAAGCACATAGGGCATACTATAAGATTTGCATGGATTGCTAGATACTCCAGTGGACATGTGCACTGCATATTATGTATGTGCCATTAATAGTTTTGTGCTCATTCATCATATGATTAATAATAATTTCAGTAGTGAATTTCTACAGCATGTATATTATGAAAGAAGAAAATTGCATGAAAGCACCCAGCATCTCTGCTGCTCTGAAGCAGCATCTCTGAGACAGTTACATAATTAATGGTAACATGATTTTTACGTATAGTAATGAGTTCTCAACATTAAAATTCCTTCAATAATGTTGTTTTGTGTCTCTGATTTATTGAATTTCATTATGTGAAGCAAACTGATACAAAATCTGACTCTCCTTCCTCTGTCATCCTGAAATATATACTTTTTTTTTGTTACTCCAGCTTCAACCAAAGAGGATGAAGAGTGTTAATAGTTTCATGATTATTTTACTGGGAGCTGAGTTATGTAGGTTTCACTGCTCTCAAAGCAAGGGAAATACAGAACATCTATGGATGAGTGCCTGATCAATGGGGTATTCTATACTGGGGCATCTTCACTGATACTAGCTACACATTTGTATGAATAATATCTATTTTAGGTGTGCACATTATGGGGAGGATCCTGAAGGACACCTATATGAGAGGACATTTAGGCAAAAAATTATGAAAGCCAAAAGAAGAAAGAACTTTTTTATAAGTACTTAGAGATTCAGCTATATCAATTTTAGGGACAACAACATATGGCCCAACACTCAGAAAAAGCTGAGCTCCTGGAGGCCTCAACTTAGATACTTGATCACCTAGAGTCTAGGAACCGAGACAAAATATGTCTCTGCCATAGTGGCCTTTCTGTGTTTCATAAATTGGCATGTACTCACAGGGAGTGAAACATGGGACTTTATTGTTTGTATTGACCGTGACTTCCTACAAAGAAAGTAAACTTTCACAAAGATATGACAACCAAAATAAGCATTAGTGAATATACATACATGTAGTGCAAATTGTTACTGTTTCCCCTTACACAGCTCCTGAAAGAAAAGTGGTTGGCTTAGTTTGATAAAGATAAATTCAGGCTTCTGTAGAAAACAAGAGCTAGATAACTGGTGAACAACTTTCCAGCGTGATATGTATCATGGGATATATAGCTACATTTGTGGGACGAGTATGACAGTAGTATGTGTCCTCTCATGCACTCTTATGTAAGGAAAAAAATATCATGCAGCCAGGACACAAGAGTTAATCCCTTCAAATTGATTAACTGGTGACTTCTCCTTTCTTGACATTTTCCACTGTGTCACAGGAGAGGCAGAGTCATGTATAAGGCCAATGGCTTGCTCCAGACAGTTGAGTAGAAAAAACGGTGAACACACACATGTTCCTCCTGCACCTCCCTCTTTTATGACTGGGAACATGAGCCGTGCCAGCAAGGATAGGAGGAATGTGGAAAAAAATGTGTTTCTCTTTCTTCAGTCCTCTCTATCTTCAGTCAGAAGAATAAAAACAAATGTAATGATACTAAACATGTAGAACAAATATTTTTCTTACCTCTCCATTATTATTAAAAATCTATTAAAAAAATGTAATATGCTATCTTTTAGTGAAAAGTAATATTCACAAAAATAATTAGGCATCTTTTCCGCTGCTTGCCTCCCCGTCAAACAAACCCGGGGATTCTCTTACTGAATGATGCCTGGTAGGGTGGACGAATTATAACAGCGTCCCCATCAGGGAAGATATCCTCTCCCCTTCTTCAAAAGTTTTAAATTCCTACACTGACTTACTTGAGCCTCTGTACTCACATTCAAACCTGTTCTGAATGCTCACCATTCTCCTCACACTGTGTGCAAATCTTTTCTCACTGCTTCCTCTTCCACAGTGTGATGTCATTTCTCAGTACCACATGGTCTTCCAGTCTTGTCTTCCCACATTCTCCAAGGCCACCTATGGTTGAACTCCTGCCGAATGACCATCCACATGCATTATCTTTTCCCCTTACAGTTTTATATATGTCTACCAGCAGTAGCTGGTTGCAAGAATTATGCTCATTACACAGTTTATAATCATAAAATGACATCTAAACCAGTGCGAGTTGGGTACACCATCTGCTTACTCAGTATATTCAGTGTCTGAGCTGCTCTAGCAAATTTAGGACCTGCCTGGGGTGGGTCATTACTCAGCTACTGAGGCTGTGAGGACAGGGAGATTGCAAAGAATAAATCTACATCAGGCAGTGTAGCAGCACGTAGTATATCCAAACTGTCTGCAAATGAACTAGCTCAAAAATTGCAAGGGTTATAGCCATGTCAGAATGATACATCATCCAAACTTTCCCCAGTGGAAAACTATTAATTTATGCTTCTGGAAATCAAGTTGCAAGACAGTGCACTGTGCTATTTGAATATATTCTTTTACCCAGCCCTAGCATGGGGCTGTCTACACAGCACTGTATAAATTGTACAGGTATACAGAGCAATCTCTTAGGAAAATCTAAGCTTTTGTTGTTCAGAAGGTGGGAGGCCAGGGACAGGCCACCCCTGCTATGAGAATGGGAGATATGCAAAAAAAAGTTGCACTGGAGTTGCTCCCACATTGCAGTAACTATTGCTTCACCTGACTTGACCCATGTCTCTGCAATAGTACCAGCACCAGCCCAGTGCACAGTAGAAGAAATCTTGTCCGTTTTGCAAGCCTAGCAATCTGCTGCTCTAGACAACTGCCTGCACAGCCTGTGCCTCAAGGTGGCTTTGCTTCTCTCTCAAAGGTCTGTCCTATCCTTTACTTTTACTGCATCCCTAGGGATGGTTCTGACCCAAAGGAAAGGGCAAAGCTGGCTTAGCATGCCAGATGTGCAAGCTTTATCTTTGCAAGGAGGGCAGCAGCTGGCATGCTCTCACTTCAGCAAATGGTGCAGTCCTCTGCTGCTCTAGGCTCAGGCTGGTCTTAAATAGCACAGCATAAGCTATAGATTGTAGGCTCCATAGGGAAGAGACTGTCCCTGGCTTTTTCTGTTTTGTACAATGCCAAGAATACCAAAGGCTTCCATAAATAAATGTGATAAATAACAACCTCCCAGAGTTTCACTGTGACTGCCATATTTGGAGCTTGAATGTGATTTTACAGGATAATTAGTTGTGAGCAGTCTTATTTTCTTGTGGAATAGAATATAACGTATGCTTAATGCTGCTTCCACTCTTTCTGCAGAAGAAAATTGAATATGCCATTAAAAACTCATCTTGAAGGGAACCATCAAGATGTGCACAATTTAGAATAACCATGAGATTGTATTCACTTTCTTTCCTCTCCTCATGTTATTTACTAATCCCATTTTTTGTGGCACATCTGAAAAGCAGGTGTTACATAGGGTTGACAGAGTTTTTTCATCCTTTTGCATAGTCAGCAATATTTCCATCTGACAAGACTAAAATCACAGCTCTCAGCCTGGCAGGCTCTCATCACTTTTGCTTTTAGCCAGCAATAAAAAAGAGCTGAAAAGAGTCTTCCACAGGCTCATTGAGTGGGAAGCAGGGAAGCCTCTGTGCCCTCCCTACCTTTTTCCTTGTCTCTCTGTTTCATGTGTGCATGGAATGGAGTTTGAATACTCTGGCTCTAAAAGGAGCCAGCAGCATTACTTATGTTGGTGAGGGAAAAGAAGGGAAAAACATCTTTCCAGTTTCCGTATGTCGAAACTGAAAATTTCAGTTTTGATTATAAGTGTCTGGGTTTTATTCTAGAAACATAAAAACTACTGGGGAGGGAGATCAGCATTCTCTTCAGACTGGATTTTTAAAATATCTCTGTCAACTTTTTTTTATATCTGTGCATAATCAGGATTGGCTTTGTATTTGCCTGTTACATCTAGCAGGTTCTGCTGTACAAAGGAGAGATCTTATGTTTTGCTGTCATTCTTGCAGGCATATATAAATACATCTATTTAAGAGTTAATACTTCTTTATTATATTGCAGTTCTTGCCTGTCAAAACATATATACCTATGTAAATATGTACAATACATATATAAAATACATGTATATACAGAGACACATGCATATACATGTAGTGCTGCTTCATTCAGTATTAATTCAACAATAATTGTATGTAATGATAGAGACAGCCAAGCCTGTCCAGCTTATGTGGCTTAAAATATGGTAACCTGAAAACCATTTCCGCTTTCCATGTAAATATGTCACATTTTCTTATAACTTTTCTTACATTATTTCAAGCACAAGCTGAAACTCCAAAGTTTTGGGTTGTGATCAGCTTTGAAATTCCCCTTCACCTGAATTTAGAGTCAAACCCAGACTTTTTGTTTGTTTGTTTTGCTTAAAGAGGTGATCTTTCCCTTGCACTCCCTGTATTTTAAAAAGTTTATTTTCACAAAGAAACTCACCAGAATTCTAGATGTTAAACTTTAATTTCAAACCATATTGTTTCAAGTTTATGTTTACATTATTCCTACAGTAATTCACAACAAAGGCAGGCCTGCAAGATACAGTGTAGATGAGATGCTGCATCCCACTGTATTGTTCCATGATAACATTTCCAGTAATAACATTTCAGTACTCTGTATTTTGAAAGACATTAACAGCAGCTCCTAATTATGGCAGATTAATGACAAAAACTTGTAGTGTCTCAGATTATTAAAGAGTTTAATGGCTTCAGCATTTCATTTTATTTTCTGTTGAATGCATTTTTTCATCAGAGCATAAATGGGAAACACTCATGTGGAAAATAATAAGGGGTCTGATTCACAGTCTCTGATGGATTTAACTACAATGGCAAAAGAGGTTTACTGCCTCCAGCTGTCCACGCTTTTCCTGCAGGAAAGATTAACAATCCGCTGCATAGTCTGTACAACACAGAGCATATCTGCTCCTTACACTCCACAGCTCCCTGCCAAGCATATCCATGTCAACTGCCATCAGCTGGGGTTAACCCTCATGTCTGAAGAGGTGCTGAATTTGAGATGGATTGTGAACCAAAGCTCTCAAGCAGGACTTTCAAGTATCACTAACTCACAGCCACCCTTAATGTTTATTAATATTTTCTGGGAATCTGTACTAAATGCTTAGAGTTGCCTAGAGTTCAGTCTTTTGGTTCACCTGAAATCATGAGAAGTTGGCCTGTGTAAACGTCATGAGGTTCAACAAGTGCAAGGTCCTGCATGTGGGTCAGGGCAATCCTCAGGATCAATACAGGCTGGGGGGTGAAAGAACTGAAAGCAACTCTGAGGACAAGGACAAGGTGTGCTGGCTCATGAAAAACTGGACATGAGCCAGCAATGCGTGATCACAACCCAGAAAGCCAACTGTAACCTTGGCTGCGTCAAAAGAAGTTTGTCCAGCAGGTCGAGAGAGGTGATTCTGCCCCTCTGCTCTGATGAGACCTCACTGAGTCCAGCTCTGGAGCTCCCAGATGTGGACTTGTTGGAGCAGGTCCAGAGGCGGGCCACAAAAATGATCGGAGGAATAGAACACTTCTGCTACAGGGAAAGACTAAGAGTTAGGGTTGTTGAGCCTGGAGAAGGCTCCAGGGAGACCTTGCTGCAGCCTTTCAGTACTTGAAGTAGGCCTATAAGAAAGACAGAGACAAAACTTTTTAGCAGGGCCTGTTGTGAAAAGGCAAGGGGTAATAGAAAGAGTGGAAATGAGGAGGACTTTTTTACAGTGAGAGTGGTGGAACACTGCACAGGTTGCCTAGAGAGGTGGTGGGTGCCCCATCCCTGGAAACATTCAAGGTCAGACTGGACAGGGTTCTGAGCAATCTGATCTAGTTAAAGATGCTCCTGCTTACTGCAGGGGTGTTGGACTAGATGACCATTAAAGGTACCTCCCAGCCCAAACTATTCTATGAATCTATGATATGCTTCAGACTGTTTTATAAAAGAGAAATAGACAAGTTAAATGAATCCAGGTAATGCTGTCTGTAAGACAAGACAGTTTCCTGCCTTAAGTCTGATAACAAGCAGACACCAGGGTGAATTAGGCAAAGAAGGACTATTATTCCTCTGGGATAGGAATAAGATTCCTCCCACTCTATTCTTACTCAGGAGCTAGAATGTGAATTTATTGGGGACAGTGTTTCCTGTGCATTTGTCAGTACCTGGATAATGGAGAACTGAGGAAGAAGAGTTGCAGTGAAGAATGTTTCTATGTACAGACCAAACAAACAAAATCATTAGAGGTTTGGGTTTGGATTTTTGGTTGTTTTTTGTTTGGTTGGTTGGTTTGTTTTTTTGTTTGGTTTGTTTGTTTGTTTGCTTGTTCCTTCCAAGAAGGAAATAAGTTTCAGAGTAATAATATTAGCCTCAGTGCTAGAAAGGCCTAAATTTCTGTGTACCCAAAAGGTTCATATCCAAGGCCTTGCAAAGTCTGCCGTGGTTTTCCCTTCTGCTCAACAAAAGGTCAGACAGAGTACAAGCTTGTTATATAAAATAAGCTGTTAAAAAAAGACTGTGCTTTCTGTTAATGTCTACATTAACTATCTTCACTTGAAGAATAGTTAAATCTGTTAAGCAGGACGCAGAAACATTTACATGCTCATGGGCATAGCAAATCCTTTCTGCTCTTCAGAGTAAATAAAAGGAGGCTGCCTCTATCTTCCAGAATAAAACCATCAGGATGATTTCAAAAGACATAAATGCTAGCTTTTGCCCTCAATCTCCCTCAATACTGTTCAAAATCATTTCAGTTGCAGGGGTTCAGTGGCAGGTTGCAAGTATGGCAGGACTTCTCAAGGCATTGGCATGTTGGGAGAGCTAAAATGCCCACTTGCCTCCTCCATTATGCTTTCAGAAGGATTTGCTGGTGCATTTTAAGTACACAGAAACCACATCAAAAGAAAAGTGTCTGTGCACAGTAAGGCATCTATTAGACCACATGCCAATTTCTACCATCCAAAACCAGTCTATCAGTATCATTCACATAAAGCTGCAGTCCTATGGCTTGTTTCAACTGTTGCTAAGCCATGCAAATAGATTTTCCCTCTTCTTTTTCACTCAGCTAGTACAACTGCACATATAATCACTCCATGACCTAGTTCAGTCAAAATGATCCAGGTTAGATCACACACTTTAAATAGTAGGGGGTTTTTCCTAACCTGTTTCATTTTGATTGAACTGGGTTAGGGAACAATTATGTACACGTACCAGAGGGGCAGTGTAGGGAACGAGGGGATAATGTTCAGAGAAGACAGTGAGAAGCAGCTGGGACTAGGAACCTTTCTGATTCAATCATCTAAAGCCAGATATGTGACAGCAACTCAACACTGGCATAACAGGAAACTCCAATGGGATTTGGTCTTCACCTGGTGCAAAACATCTTGGTTCCTTTGAAGTTGAGAGTGATACGTTCATTTACAATACTGGAGATACCATCTCCTGTGTCTTTCTGCAGGGCTGCAAAGTGTTTCACGACCATTCAGGCTGTATCCCAGTAGTGAATTTCTTTAACTGTTGGAAATATCTGCAAACAGAAAAGATTCATCTCAGAAAAGGATCCCACCAGTGAGTCTCTGTGGGCTTACTTTTTTCACTCATCAACAAATTCTACTAACGAGGTTTCTTCATTGAAAGCAGAGATAAGCTCAGCTTTCCAGACTGCACTATTCTTCATTAACTAAAAAAAGAAAAAGAAATACAATAAAGGAAGACTAAATAAAACGAAGGAATGTTTCTGAAGGCTAGGGAATTCAATCCTTAAGCTTGCTTAACATTTTTTTTTTTCCCACAAAGTCCTTGGCATGAATCAATTAAAATGTTCTTGTTAATGGTTAAAGAGGGTGACTGTATATTTGTGAAACGTCCGTATGCTAGCTACATGATGTTGGTCATGTGCTGGTCATGTGATGTTGGCCATGTGATGGCCATAAGGGCACAAAAACAGATAAAACAGCTTGTGTTTTTATGTGAGTAAGTAAGCTGACACAGCTTGGCAATTCTTGCCTTTCTGGCCTATGGAAAAAACATGTCTGAACTCTGGATGTTTGTCCACTGAGGCAAGGAGATCCTTCATTCAGTTCACTGAATGCTCGAGGCTTTACCACCTTTGAATGCTAAATTAGAAGGAACAGAACTATAAAGAACTGTGTGACTCTTATTTTTGCAGTCAAGCACTGTGCTCAAAAAATTAGTAGAAGTAAGGCAAGCGCTCTGCCCTATAGTATCTACAGTCTGGTTGATAGATGCAAAAAACAAGGATATAAGTCATCAAGGAATTGATTGTGTGGGAATGGAGGAGGATGGGCTGAGGTTAAGGTAAAAGAGAAGAGGGTAAATTTCAAACTTTCAAACCTTCACCTGGTTGCAGTCATCTGAGTTGCTCAATTATGATAATTTCCTCAGTGTATTTAGCTTTTGGTGAGCAGGGAAAGAATGCTGAAAAGGAAGTTTTGTTGGAGTGCAGAGGGCTTGGGCGAAAGGAATGGGAGATGGATAGGAGAAAGCAGAATACTGTTTAGCTCCTCTGTAGAAGAGCTGGCATAAAAGAGAGAGAGGGACAACATGAACTGCACAGATATGGTTGCAGATAAAGGTAATAGAAAAAGTTCAAAACATCAGTTAATAAAGTTTGTGAGATGAGGTAGAACTGTGTTTCTGTGCAGAAGGGCTATGGAGAATGTAGGACTCCTACGAAGAGTTTGTGCGATGAAGCTAATAAGGACTAGAGATAAGAGATGATGATGGTGTTAAATGAATTCATTGAGTTCCCTCTGCATGAGGGAACAGTCAACTGGCAACAGTCAAAGCTACATTTCATACAGTTGTGAACAAAGCATATTTTTCTGTGAGGCAGACAGGCAAGAATAAGCTTCAAAGAAAGACTGATGTTTCGAGAAAGGTTCCACATGATTAAATTGACAGGGATAATAGGAGAAGTGATGGGAAAATCAAGTTTTATGGTCAAATCATGAGAGCTAGAGGTGGCATCCACACCAACCTTATGCTTTCAGGATAGGAAATTACCAGGTTCAGCCCAGCTTGCTCTCCATCATTAAATGATCTCATGAATCCATACTGCTGACAGTAGGAGTTTTTATTTTGTCAACAAATCCCACTCACTCATAGGGCAGAGCTGCCAGGGATCTCAGAATAATTCTATGCACATTCATCTTGCATCAAGAAATGTTGGAAATATTGCTGGAAGAAGTTACAGAGGTGTTTAGATCAGGCATGCTTCACTAAGACATGATATGATCCAAAATTTCTTTCCCTGGATTTTTCCAAAGGTCACTACATCCTCATGTTTTCAATGCTGACAAAAGTATTTAGACTTGCATGACCTCAGGCTCCTTGTCTAAACACAGTGCAGATATAATTAGGTGTGTTCAGCTTATAATTATGTCTCTGATACTGACTTTCTCTTATTGATTGCCTTTGGGTGAGTCACTTCTCTACCCTTTCTGTCTTTCAGTCTTTCATGTTTAGAAACAGATATGGTAATATTTACCTGCTTGGCTTTGAGGCATTTTTTGGAGATGAATGAGTGGCTGCTCATGAAACTCTTTGAGCATGAAAATATTATGTACATACTAAATAATAGTTCCCTGGGTGTGATGTAACAGCTGACTATTCATTATTAATATGCACAGCATTATAATTTTGACTATTCTTACACTATAGACAAAGCTGTGTATAGAAAGAATGCTGCAGTTTTAGCTGTTAATGTTCATCTAACTGTACACTGCTTAACTGTTTCACATGTAAGATCTTAACTGAGCTTCTATAATCTCTGTGAATAAAGCTAAAGAAATACTAGAACCTATCTAGGGGAAGATCTCTTAGGAGGGAGGGATCTCTCTTACAGACCTGTAGGCATATATTATAATGGTAAAGTCAGAGATGAGGAATACTTCCCTAGTAAGTTTTTACAAGTTAAAATTTGTTTAACTGGCATCTTTATCTAAATTCATGGACTTTATTCTTTAGAGATATCCAGATTTTTTTCTAGTCTTCTGCCTAATTATGAGGCAGAAATTTTTTTTTTTTTCTTTAAAATCTTGATCCACTAAGAAAAACTCAACTGCTTCTTCTAAGCCAGTATTCTGTTTCCAGTGGTACCTAAGAGCTGCTACCTAGGGAAGAGTGAGAAGAGGACAGGCATTTACAGTACCCTTCTCCCACCTCTCAGTCTCCAACCATTTTCAGTACAGGATGCTTCCTGAGTAGCTTTTGTAGTCTATAATGGACGTCTCTTCAAGTGGTGTCTCCCCTCTAAAGCCCAAATAACTCGGTGCATCTGTCACCACACTGTAAAGGACATGTTTTATTTTTACTAGATAAGCTCTGTCCAAGTGACAATCCAGCCACAGCTGCAGTGCTTTTCCCCATTAGCCTTACATGAGAAAAGTTCTTTAAAAAGAGGAAAAAGAAAAAAAATGCAAGAGGAATCCATCAGTAAGTCAGTTTCTCTGCATTTTTCCATAATTTTTCCATTAAAGGGGCTACTCAGAGTGAGAGCGTACAACAGTTAGCCCTGTGGCTGTTTGAAAAATCCTTCTGGTAAAATAATTTCTTTCCTTCTTTTATTTCTGTTGCCTGTCTTTTAAGACAAATGTATGTTGTAGGAAATTGTTTTTTTTGTCTTGACACTCATCACTAATCCCACATTTTATGTCATTCTACCTGCACTTTGAAAATGGAATTTGTCAAATAATGCATGAATCAGGATCCATTTTGCTCACTGACCCTAAACTGAATGAATGGAGATGAAGCTTTGCAGAATTCACAGATTCATATAATTTCATAATCATTTAGGAAAAAAAAAAATGGCCTGGATTTATTGGTTATTTGCTCTATTACTCTTTCACAGCAACTTCAGTAACTGAGGCATCAACTCCTGTGCTCTGTCACCCCAGAGTAAAAATAAACAAGTACCCAGATAACAGCTTTC
The DNA here is from genome assembly GCA_027560015.1 of Chloroceryle amazona. Taxonomy (NCBI): domain Eukaryota; kingdom Metazoa; phylum Chordata; class Aves; order Coraciiformes; family Cerylidae; genus Chloroceryle; species Chloroceryle amazona. The sequence continues at coordinate 88,331 of JANHFX010021437.1, read as the reverse complement.
CTATATGCTTTTCTTTCTGCTAATGCACTGAGTTATTAGTGCAGTACTAATGAAATCCATTTATAGCTCGTGATGTCCAAACAGTTGCCTGAGATTTTAACATTCTATTCAGCTACATATCTATGAGATTAATGGCATGTTGATCAGAGTGATACCTACCATCTGCATGACAAACAACAGAGCGCTTCTAGATTGCAACTAACCACAGAGTTTAGCCAAACCACAACAGTTGTGAGACTTCCATCGTCCATGTCTTAATGGAAAGGAAGGCAAGAGAATGTGGAAAATGAAGACAAAAGGATGTCCAAAGAAAAATAGTCATCCAGAAAGGATCTTCACTGGTACTAGTTTTTGTTGTTATTTGTTTGTTTTGTCGTTGTTGTGTTTTGTGTGGTTTTGTTTGTTTGTTTGGGTTTTTTTGTTTGTTTGGCTTTGGTTTTATTTGGTTTTTTTTAAGGCAAGTAACCTTATGTTCAGCCTCGGTTTTGCTTCCACACAGCAACAGTACTCTGTAAAGTTGAGAGTCTTCTTGGAAAATACAAAACCCCAGTGGCAGGAGGCAAAAGTCTCCTCTCCCCACTAGTCAAGGAGATAGCTTCCATTGCCCATGGGTTTGTGATTTTTTTGCTATATTTCTCAAATTAAGACAAAACAGCACCCAGACCAGATCCCCTCAAACATCCTTATAAAGATGTGTGGGAAAAGGGAAAAGAGCACCAGGAGGTCAGAAGTCAGCTGTTAGTTTTGAGAACAACTAAATTTTCAGGTTGCTGTCAGGACTTAAATGCCACCTATCTGAATGAACTACTGGGCATTAAATCCTCAAATGGGAAATAAATATTCCCCTTCTAGGAAAAGGTATTAGAATGTCTCAAAGCTTCCATGATAAATCATGAGGCATATGTTGAAGTTAGGCTTATCTAGAGGCAGGTAAGTAAGTGATGTTGGAAAGTATCTAGATTTAGCCAGGTTGAATCCCTTTCTCTCAGGAGTTTTGTTAGATAACCTAACGCATCTCCCTTTTGTTCCTAACGGGACTGAACCATTTTATTTTAGTCTCCTTGAAACTACATGAATTTTTATGTGAGAAAAAACAGAATATTTTGATGCATTTTCCTCTTTGAAATACTTAAATGTATGTCTTTTTCAAAGTGTCCTTAAAGGAAAACATGCAACTGCTGCAGGTTTTAGCTATCCAATAAGGGAAGAATTAAAACGATATCATAAAGAATGACTATGGAGTTGATTGATGCCAGATACATTTTCTTGTAAAAATCTACAGCCTTGATACCAAATCAAATATTCATGAAGATATATCAAAAGCATTTAAATGGATTGGTATTGCAGATCACTCTGAATCAGCTAGAAATCCATTGCAAATCGAAGAGCACATACTGCATGGAGGAATACCATACAGCAGGTGATTATGGGAAACATATTTTAAAATCTGCAGATTAAACAAAATTGCTGTTTTCAGCTTAGCAGAGACAACCAACCAAAACAATTGAGTTAACAGAGAACTGAGCTGACATCCAAAACGCTACCTGTAAAGTGGAAAAAAGAAATAACCTGTCAAGGATACAAAGAAGGATTGAGGATTTTCAGCCTATTTAACTAAGTGTAGATATATAGTAGCTCCTGCCACTTTAGTAGCATGTCTTTCAAACACTGGTGCACACAAAATGTCCCTTTATTTTCAACGTGAGTAATCAAACTATGTAGGGTATTGCATGTTGAAAATCTCTGAAGAATCGAGGCCTTTAAGAGTCATCTGATGTCTGGCCTTACATGTGCAGTAAGTATGTAATTTATTTTAAAAGCAGTCTTTCTGATGCCAAGTTTAACTTAACTGCTGGGTAACCAGTACCGCCAAACTAATGTTAGAAAGACTAAGTCTACTGCTGGATGCGGGCTCTAATGTAATATGTTTTATAGATAAAAATACGGTTTGATTCTTTAATCTCTTGTCACAGTATCAAGGCTTAGACTTGCAAGTTCCTCCATAGCATTAAGGCTCACCCTTTCATTTTTTTCTTTTTATCTTTAAATAAATTAGAGCTTTTTTTTCACTTTAGGAATTTAAGACTATCTGGATTCAACAAATTTCTGTAGATACAGTAAAACACAAGTGAAAACCACAACTTTCAGGATGACTACCTTGACTACCTATATTTGGATTTTAGATATATTCAAAATGTAACGTTATGTGTAGAGAAGTCTGGGTGTAAGCATCTAGGAGACTGTACTAGTCAAAAAAAAAAAAAAGAATCAAAGAATCTGTAAGAAATACTGTACTGCTTCTAATGAAGTATTGAACACAATTCCTTTTCCCAAAGAAATATAAGGCTTGAAATGTCTTGTAAAGACTTAGTTTAGGGGCAATTTTTTTTCCATAACAACAAAAATAATGGTATATTGAAAATTTCAGACAAGTTTCAAACACAATCTTTGTTTTACATTTATTTATAGTGCTCTTCTGAAGCATTTAATTTCTTTTGGTTTCTCTGTATGAGAAAACAGACCAGTTCAGCTCTGATTCTTCTGTTCTAAGTCAAAGCCATGTTTCAGTGATAGGCACAGGACCATGGCTGTGCTCACTGTTATTAGTCTTTCATTCTGATTGGCTTCTCTGCTTCAGAAGGCAGCTGGTTTTTAGGTGAGCTTGGCAAACAGGTAAGTTAAGCTGATCTTAGCGATTATACTGTGAGCTGACATTTGACTGACAATGAGTGAGACTAGCAATTTAGCAATGACTGAAATTAAAACCATACCTGAAACACATCTTAAATGTGCATTTCCATTACTTTTTTATTTTCTGTCACCTTTGTCATGAGATTTTCAACAGCCTTGGAGACTTTCTGTGCATGAAATGCTTGACAGTCAACTACTGTGAAATCAATCATTTTAAACATCTTTGCTAAGTTTGATTATATGGATTCAAATATCCTTGCCTGAATTTTCTTGGAAACTCTTTTGCATAGAAGTTCAATACATTGTAGGTGTACATGTAACATTAAAACACTTCTGATATAGAAAACCCCCTGTACCCTTGATCAGTTTCTATGGTCTGAAGATAATTGCCTTTTCCTGAAAGAACTGTCCCTCTCTATGTAAAATATTTATCCATTCTAAAGCTTTTAGCAGAAGTGTCTGTCACCCCTAATGGTGTTAACCTAAGCATTAAAGAGGAGGGTTTTTTTCTTTTTGCTTTTTTTAAGTTCTTGTGAGGTCTCTCTCAGAAGTTCTCATTACACCTCCCTATGCCTAAGCACTTGTAGGCAGCTGAAGGCAATTCGCAGAAGGTAAAGCCAATACCTGCAGATGGTCCATCTTCTTGGACAGAATCATGGATGATTTCCAGAGAAGAAATAACTTCATATCATGTGGTAATGTTTCTTATTTTCATGTTTTATTGTACTTATATATATGGCTTTTGAAAATATCTTATTATTTCAAAAGTGTTTCTTGTTTTCCAATCTTTCTGCTATACCTGGTGAGACACCTGCTAGAGGACAATTTTAATATCTAGCTGGATAGGGTGCTGGGCCATCTTGTCTACACTGTGCTTTTGCCAAGAAAGGTTGGACCAAAGAATACTTGAGGTCCCTTCCAACCTGATATTCTATGATTCTAAAGCTATTATAACATTGCCAAGAAATTTTTGATTTCGTTAAATCACTACCAGTAATGATTTCCTTCACCAGTTCCTGATTTTTAATGTTATTACGTGAAATTTTAATGGAGACTTTAAATGAATAAGGTTTTGGGTCTTCTGGCTTGGACTTTCCTTAGTGAGCATCCCAAAGAAGACCAAAGGGACTTTGAAATATAAAGGCCAGTATTAATTATACAAGCTTTTCTAATTGACTACACAGAGAAAATGCAAAATGAATAGGTCATGAAGAACAGGAGAAAAAAATGGGGGTTACATCCAATTCTCCTCCTACCCATGGTGTCCCTGCAGGCAAGTCGTTGCTTCCAGGTTTGGTTTTAGCTGAGTCAGTGACTTTCTGAGTTGCAACAGCTCTTCCCAGGAAGCTCTTCCCATGCCTTCTCAGACTGTCTGGCTGCTCCCAGGTCTTGAATCATCCTCTCTGCACAAGTTTCATGCCATTTCTCTTCTGCCACATGCTGCTGTCTGGAACCTTCAGTGTTCATATATGTAAAAATCGTGCAGTGATATTTATTGCGGGAAAAAAAAAATCTATAAACTGTACTTTGAAGGAGAGTTTTGTGCTTTCTGAATGTTCTTTGTCCTTTTTGCAGCTTGTTTTTCCAGTTTCTATTCAGAGGAATGATATGAGGGAAAGGCAGTAACGTCCAGGAAGGAAAGGTCCAGATGGCAATAGGGAATGAATAGGTTTTCTCCCTCTCCCCACAGTAGGAAGATGCTCATATAAATCCTACCTAAATTGGAAGATGTGTGAACACTTGTTTTCATTAGAGGTGAAATCTTAAAATCAAAGTTATTGTCCACAAGTTTTATGGAAGAGTAGGTAAGAAATTCAGATCAAATCAGACGAAAAATGAATTGAGGTGAAACTCATGACTTTGAGGGGAATTAGACTTTTCATCCTTGCTTAGTTCAGGTTATCCATGTATTTGATTGCTGAGTCTTACAATCAGCAGCATTTTGCATTCTTGAAATACAGTTTTCTCTTTTTTGATCACATGTATTTGAACTCATGTCATTTTAGTGCTTTAGGAGTGGAGAGGAGTTCACCTCAAACTTCTTACGGTCCCATTCCTCAGAATTCACTGCCACTGCCAGACAGCATGGTCCCTGCAGGAGCTAAACTTTCAGGGCTGCCCTCATCACGGGCTGAGTCCAGAAGGCTTTTGAGCCAGGGGCTCTGACCCGTGGAGAAAGGAACCGGAATTGGTTGCAGAAAATGTTCCAGAATAATTTAATATGCATTGAGGTCAAGAGAAAAAGATGCATCCTGGAACGGCCCTCATTCCCCAGGGGACTTTGCAGGACTATAGGATAACTAATGGCCTCTTCTATTCCAAAAGTAAAAGATCATTGCTTTTACCAATACCATGATAATTATAAAAACACACATTCTAGTACACAAGGACAATTCCATTCAATGAAGTCTTCTTGAAGATACTGAATGTTAGTGTGGCTGTAGAGGTCTCTTTGTATCTCTCTGTTTAGTGTTAAACCAGAACTGTTTGGCTTGTAGCTAAAGCTAAGCTACCTTGGGTATCTGAAGGATGTAAAGGGGTAAAGGACTACTAAAGAACATTCTGGTCTAGTGTCCATCATCAACTGATAGTTTTATCTTTCTTCATTAACCACTTTTGTGGCCTTTTTTAACTCTCTCACGCTAGTTCCTTTAATACTTTTAACTCACGGAAGTATTTCTGCTGCAAGACTTTCATTCTCACTGCCTTTGAGCAATACCTACTGAGTGCGCTGCCCTTGTCCCTGGTGCTCACTGGCATGATTGTGACATGGCGGGGGGGAGGTTCTGCTGTAGGTTAAGGCAGTTTAGGATTGGGATTATGACAGGTAATTGTTTTAAATGTCTACATTCATACTGAGTTGGCTAACCATAGTATCCAGCATCATGCACATCCCCAGACTAACCCACTTGCCCTCCAGCTAGCAATCTGGAAACTGTCCCTTAGGTCTTAGACATACAAGCTCTGTGGAGGTACCTTAGATATCCTAGGGCATCTGAGGTATTAGTAGGTACCCATTGAATTCTTGCCTAGGTCTTTCTTGACTGCAATGGAGGTTCAGACACCCTGTAAGGGGCTCACCTTTAAACTCCAACACTAGAGACAAGAACATTTAGGTGTCTGAACTGAAACCTATCCTGTGTCAGTCCAGGGGATTGACCCGGATTAAAACTAAACGGGGTTTTGCATAGACTGGGTGCATAGAAGGGTGGCGTTTTTGTCTTAGTGTTTGGATTGTTTTTTCTACTTCAGTTCTAATCAGATCAAATCCCTGATCCTGTGTACTCACTCCACAGCCACACAAGGTGATGCAGATGGTTATATTTGGCATCATGGCTGGCCTGTGCTGTCCTGAAGTGCTCTTGGAACATCAGCCGAACTGAAGAGTTTCTTGATGTAATTTTTAATCCAAAGCCCTCACATCTGAGGAGGGGATGATTACTTTTCCTAGTTTTGTCGTGTTGTTTAGCACTGAAAAAAATTACAAAACTGGAATTGCATTCATGTTTCCATTATATGAAAAATAATAGTGAAAGAGAGTTTAACTGCATTCCCTTCAGTGCTTGCTAAAACTTGATCCTGTCTGCAAGGTGAAATGTAAAACTAGATTGAAACAAAATGATAACCTGAGGGTCTATGCTCATCACAACAGATGAATAAAATGCAAAAACTTTGCCAGCAGCAAGAATGAGTACTTTTCAGACTGATTCACTTTTAATAATGTAGCATTATTCAGAATGCTGCAAAGGTTATGCATTAAAGCTAATTTTGCATTTAGCATTCCTTAAACATACCCTTTAAGAGTGTGATATGAAATTAAAAATCAGGCTTGTTGCTTTCTTCCAACACCTCAATGTTTTTAATTAAGTAATTATTGTAATAAGCCATTAGTAGCTGGCAATGTATCAGTCTGAAAAGACTTCAATCTGCGCATTGTCAAATGCACTGTCCAATTGCTCCAGTTACAAAGTTATAGAGGAGCTTCAAAGAAAGATTCTGATTTTGCCATGCTAACAGTTGGGTATCTGGTTCTTTGGGCACTGTTTAATAGTCCTGACTGAATTTCATATGTAATGAATGGAGGATTAGTAGCTTAGAAATCAAGATTTATCTGTTGCCAAGTAGGTGGGTATCGTAGGAAAACCCAAAGGGAAACTTATGTTTGAAGTTCTGTCCCTCTGCAGTATCTCTTTGAGACTGCAGTTGTCATGTGATCTTTCTATTGTCTCTCAGCACAGTTACCTGCCTCCTTCATGCCTGGTGTAATACTTTCCATGCCTCTTGTGGTCACAGCACTCCTGCAAGCGTGGGAAGAGACTTGTCTTTCAGGTCTAGCACATGCACCTGATGAGACTCAGACCCACAGATCAAACATCCTGGGCAAATTTGCTAACCACCAAGTTGTTGGCAAGGCTGATGTGTCTCCCATGCTGAGCATGGGATATGGTAAAAAGGAGTGCAGGCCCTGTGAGTGTAGTGGATTTGCTTGGGGAAGACGTTTGGTGACTGGGGTGCTCCAGTAGCTTATCACTATGCATGCACAGTAGAAAAATCTTATGTGAAATCAGGAAAGCTGAAAACACTGAACTGAGTTTACAGAGTAATGTAGTGTGTAATTTGAGCAGTATTTGCACCCTAACAGCTTTTCTTCTGGTCTTCTTCATCTATAAATTAAGTGCATAATACTGAGTGCAGAAGTATTCTACTGCCAGGTAGAAGTTGTAAAGAAAGGTACTTTGATTTTTTTTACACATGTAAACAAGCTATAAATGAACAAAGAGCAGTTCCTTGACTGATGCAAACTGACTAACTCCATATGTTATCATTATTCAGAGCCAATTGCCTAATGTAAGAAAGATAATCAAGTCTGAATGCTAAGTACCCATACCATTGAGTTCTTAAGGCAAGTATTTTCCACCACATATTTTACCTTTTATATAGCATCCAAAAGCATGCTAAGTGTTATACTGATAAAGGATATAGTTCCTAGTCCAAAGTATTTATAAGGTTTGTTTATTCATGACAGAGCAAGAAAAAATAAAAAAAAAAAAGAGAAGAACAAAGGAAAGCAAGCCCAAAACATAATGTTTTAATATGTTTCTTTTTCTCTTCCTTCAGGAGTCTTACTAGTTCAGGCATTGTCCACACCTGTGTGTGTATTTTGTTTTTAAAAAAATGAAATAAAAATAGAAGAAAAAACAGTGTTAGGGCAAGAGGACATGTGTCTGCAAAGCGTACAGCAGCAGGGAAAAGGAAGACAAGGCAAAATGTAAAGAAAGAGAGAGCAATTAATAAATCAAGGAAAGAATAAGGAACTAATGCCAGGATGTGATCTGACTGTAAAAAATATGTGGCAGTAAGGGAATGATGAGAAGAGGTCAGTTACAAGAAAGTCCATCATGCAAATACTTCCAATTCTGGATCCTGAATTCATCCTAGGGGTGACTGTTAGCAGCTGAACTAACGAAGCTGTACTTTTAACAACTTGACCAATATAGCATACGTGGAAGGTCAAAGTAAGACCACAAAAATGACGTACAGTTAGGGCCTTGAAGGGACCAAGTTGTGAAATCCCTTCTCCTGCTAAAGGTGTTTCACTCACAAGTTAGTAAGTGAAACAGAAGTTGAGAGTTTGCATTGTGAAGCTGAATGGAAGCTGTAGAGTATGGAGTCCCTTTTCAACAGTAGCTAATCAGAGCAGAATAGGACCACACTGACATTTCAGAAGGTTGTCCTAACACTGATAATCCCATAAAGAACTGGAGGCAACAGGTGCCAGTGATAGGGTATGGTTTCTCAATAATAGCATAAGTCCTAATGGATCTTGCATTTGCTCTCAGTGTCATTGCTCGCTGGTTCTGTACATATTATCTAAGACTTCCTCATCATAATACAGAATTTATATTTTCCAAGAGTTGCTTCTAAATTACTGATGTAATTTTTTTTCCAACAAAATATTTGTTAATTGACATACTGCTCCTAACAGCACCCTCATTTGGGCAAATATTCAACACACTCTAGACCTTAGAAATATGCTCTTAGCCTTCCCACACTAATTAAAAAACATTTTATTAAATATGGAGCACAGCTGCCTTATGCTGGTTTTGATGATACACTCCCCATATGCACATAAAATGGCCATCTCTTCATTTCATTGCTGCACTTTTCTTACACAACCAAACTGCTCTTGCAATGGAGTCAGCCAGTTGGCATGACAATACCTGTCCTGTCAGAACAGTTCAGTGCACAAAGTTCAAATAACCAATTAATCACTGCATCTGCTTCAAACTCCCCTTAGAGGCTTCCATTGTCTGAGCCAATTGCCCTTTAAGAGTTTCTTTTTATCCCTAGGCACTTATGACTTCATTTGATCTGAATCTAATTAGGTGCAGAAGAATGTGAAAAGCAAGTCATTAAGACAATGGAACACAATTCTGAACACTGAGTTTTGTAGCAGCACCCATAGCAGAATTATCCTAGGAATCTCAGAGAGAGAGCAAAACTCCACATGCTGTGTTACAGAGATCATAATTTCAAAGCTAAGCACACTGCTCTAGCAAATAAGTGGAACTTTCTAACGTCTTGCTACATGGTTGGAGGAAGCTGTTTCAAACCTGAAATCCTGAAAAATGGAGTTCAGATTGCAGCCTGAAACAAAAATGTAGCAGGTATATGTTGTGGCTTTAGGACAACTGTCCCAATTCCTGCCTCGTATTTCAAGGAAAGAAATATGGGGCATGTAAGCCACAGCCTGGTGTTTACCATAGGCCAGCTTTGTAGCTGCAAAGACCTTCCATTTGGATCAGCATCTGGTCGGCCCCTGGAAACATTACAGACTACTTACTCAGTGTAGTACATCTGACTGCCATGGCTGCTGACACATTTCTTCTTTCTTTTGCTTGTGTCTTTTATTTTAAAATACTAATATGCATACCAAGACAGGGTTTGCACAATTCCAGATACTTCACTTAACACCAGAAGTCAGCAGTACATACACCTAGATTCACTTCCAGATGCAAGACTTTGTGCTGGAATAATGTCTGCAAAGTGAAAAATATTTCTCTGTAAGCATCGCTTCACAGTTTCAGACTTACTGCTGAGATTTTAATCCATCCTAAATTTTCTAAAACTTCCCTGTATGCACTACTGTTTGAAACCCATGTGTGATCTTTTACTTCTAATGGCTGCTCTTTTCCTATCAGTTGCTGAGAAGGGAGAGGTAAAGGTGTCTGATTTGATAGGATTTCAGCAGAACTCATTCAACTAAAATCCCATGCAATATTTAAAAATGTCACAGACTTGAGAGTGACTAAGCTCTCCAATCTCTATGCAGTCATGATGACAATTAATAATTTTATTTTCCAGTGAATTAAATTATGCCTCTCAGCATTTGACACAAAACATGTCTTAGAAGTCAATCAAATTCAGAATGACACAACATCAAATTAAAAAAAAAACAAACATCAGCTTTTACCAGCTTTTTCTAAAATGCTACTCTTCATCATCAATCTCCTTCATCAGAAATGAAGTGGAAGGTGTTTCGGCATGGTCTAGAAATTAAGAGCTGCAAGCCACTTATCAAGGGTTAAGGCAAGAGCTAGTCAAATGCCCTTCCTTGAGACCAGCTTGTCACCAAGACTGAGTTTTCAGCTGATGTAGGGCTTGATTAGGCCTCTCAGGTTAACTCTGTAGTTGGGATGGAGACCAAAAAGGCATATATGTGTGGGAAGATGGAGGAAGGAATTCTAGACTTTTGATCCAATTTTATGTGAGACTTTTGTACCATTACTTGAGTTCACATAACAGTCCTTCTTTCAGATCTAATGTTCTGTCCCTGATGCAAAAATGAGCTTCATCATTAGCCTCAGAGGGAGTAGCAACAAGTTCTAAAACCACCAAAGAGAAAGGTCTGTTTTATGCCACAGGCTGCAGCTGACCATGGGTTGCAAATGACCTGGAAACCAGGGCAATCTGTTCAGTACAGTGAACTGTATGTCTTTGGGGATACACCGAGGAAAGAGCCGGCAGCTGCCATCTGCATTTTGAACCACCTGAAATTTGTGAATAGCCTTCAAATGCAGATGATAGCACAATGCTGTCATTCAGTTGGGAAAGCACAGACTGGCACATACAGCTTTGTTCCCCTGTGTGTTTAAAGCACAGGAGACATTCAGTGGCTACTTTCATACTGTCTCTGTCTGCTGGGCTAGAGTTTGAGCTGGATGTATCCATTTTGCCTTGAAGGGCAAGACTGGTGTGTGAGACAGGTCTAGTCTGGACAGGAGTTTGCTTGCCTGGAAAGCCAGTTGTCTCATGCTAGACATGAGTCAGAGGGCAAGCTGGTGTGTGGGCTCTATGCTCAGGTGAGAGAGCTCAGGTCATGAATTAAGATGACAGTAGTTATCTCTACTGGAGTTGAGTCTTTACATTCATTATCACCTCTGAACCATGGATAAAATTGTAGATGTCTCAAATTCATAAGCCACATTCACAAAAGACAGTTTTAGGCTTGCAGTTATTTCACACTCCTGAAGGTTTTTTTTTTACAAGAATGTCTTGAAAATATCATTTGCAGAGTACAGCAATATTACATATATATATAAAAATAGAAAAAAACCCACTTGTAGTCAGCCTTAGGCATGTAAAACCTCTGTAATTATAAGAGAAAACCCCATAAATTAGTTATATTTTTAGAAAGCTAATAATATTCCACAACTTTCCAATATCTAAAACTAAACACTTGCTATGGTGAAATATACAATTTATTTCTAGCCACGACTGTGACCTAGTTCTGCTTTCCTGATGCTATGCACATCAAGTCAACTTCTGTTTCAGAAATCTCTTCATTCGGTGCAGGAAGATTTAATGCTGAGTACACTGGTGTAAGCCCTAGACTTGGTTTTCCTTTCATGTAGACTCAGTTAGACAGACTGAACTTTTTCACTTAGGAGGGAGCATGAGGTCAGTTGCACAGTGGCAAACAAGAAAAAAAGTGATCTCACTGTTTAGGTCCTCATATGAAGTGGCTGAACACACCACTGTCCAGATGAGAGAGAGGAACTCTCTTCACCTGGATGTTACACTGCGGGGGAACCACAGAAGCCATGGAGTAGATGAAGCTGAATGATGCTATAAGGCATATGAAAAATCAAAGGCACTGGAGAGAAAAGTTTGTGACAGATTATGTCTTTTACTGTATGGTAGAGTTCCACTTCTCACTGCAAACCTCGTCCCTTATCTTGTGAAGAGGTCCATGACACAGCTCCTTACTGTGTCAAGACCTTTGTCATCACTGTCTGAAAATTATGGTAGACATTTAATTTTGGTGTTGTTTATTTTTCTTTCTTTCTTTTTTTTTTTTTTAGGATTTGACTTTTGCGTTGTTTGTTGTTTTTTGTTCAGCTAGTCTGAGGGTTTACCTCCAGAGAGATGGAGCAGTTCAGAGGGATCAGAGGAATGTGTGGGAGGGGGCTCTGGTTCTCGATCCGACTGGGCCCATGTAGGTACACCAGCAGAGCCCTCTCGTGGAGATGCAATGTGGAGCAAGCAGCGGCCGGAGGTTTTTTTTCTAACCGTGCAGCCTGCATAGTTTTCTTCAAAGAGATAAACAAAGTGAAAAAAATCCCCAGTCTTCACTTGGTAAGTCTACACGTGGCATTTGATGGTGTAACCAAATTGCTTATGGAAGATGCTATCTTAATCAACATTTGCTATGCTGGCAAAAGCTTGTATGAATTTGGCTTAAGATCTTCAAGTTACACTCACAGAAGGTTCAGCTGTACTAAATATTTCCATCATAGGGAGTGTGAACAAATCATATCCTATGTTTCACATGCTTATGCCAGCAAAAAGTCTTAGGTGGAAACTGGCTGATGGAGGTGTGCTTTCATTGGCAAGGTTGACATCTCTATGTATGATAATGTGTCTGTCTCAAGAAGGAAAAATATCTTTCTCTGGGCACTGCCTGTGCTTCCCTCAGTGGGATCAGTCAGAAGAAGCTCTGATGTATGGATATTGACAGCGAACAAAAATGAATTAAAACTAAGGGCTTTATCTGCTCAGGCTGTGCCATTGGATTCTTGAGGTAAGACCGTACCATCATCATTAAGTCATGAAGGTCTATTCCAGTCAGTTTCTGCAGCATCCTCAGTACGTTATACATGCTAAAACCATGTCTCCCATGAAGAAAGAGCCATGGTGGTGGAAGGGTAGCTGTGAAAGTGTAACTGGTTTTGCAATAGTTTCTGCTATACAGCAGGCAGTCCTAGACTGTAATCTTCTGGGTTTTTTTTACTTGCTGCCTCTCAAAGAAGAATACCACTAATTAAGTTATTGACATTTGCATTTATTGCCCTCTGATTACATTTTAATATCATTTATTTTGTTCTTCATCTCTCTTGGTTTAATTATCAGTTCAAGTTTGTGCTGAAAAGTCTAGCTACTTTCATCAGGACACCCTCGGTCCTTGCTAGGACTCCATTCCCCAGTCTTCCTGTGGGAATTGCCAAAGCTTCCTCTCTGAACACTGATGGATACAGGCTCATCTGTGTTATACTAAACATTTAGTTCTTAGGAGTGTGGAAAATACCTAAGAAGCAGAGCTAAATAACCTGCTGATAGATTACATGTTAGAAGGGAAATGTGCTAGCAGACAGTGAACTTTGTGTCTTCTGCCCCTTCACTTGCTGCTGTCTTTCACTAGGACTCAGTCATCATGATGAACAACTCTTCCACTAACCTGTATATCTGCCTGACATCTTGTACTTCTATAGCCTCTTTCTTAACACTGGTTCTTGATCTCCCCTTCTACAGCTTGTGGCAGGGCAGTTCACTTCCATGACATTAGCAGAAGAGAAGCCTGAAAAGACCATATGGCAGCTAAGCCTCTTCAGGCACTGGAGAAATTGATCCCATTAAAGCTATATTTTGCTGGCACTAGTCCAGTATTGTGAGCTGTGACAACAACCTTTCTGTGGCTGTCAATGCAGCAGAATCAGATGTGGGGCTTGCAGCATGTCCATAGTCTGTACCTCACAGCATGGTTGTTTGAAACATCAGAAATCTACCCTAGAAAAGAAAGAAACATCAGAAACCAATGCAGCAGGTCTATTATTAACTGGACTGTTACATTGTCTCAAGAGAGTCATAACATGGAAACAAGAAAGCTAAGCAAAGAATAATAGAAAATGTGACCAACTTCAAGACAGCCTCAGTGATAACTAATGTTTGCATCTTGATAGAGTCTGGCATCATGGTGCTGAAGAGGATCTTTGGACCTTGTGCCCTTCACTGCTACCTGTCAAACAGTTTGCTTGGATCTGACATAGTCAGAGTTTCAGACCATCACTGACTATACAGGATAGGGTATCCTAAGAGAGCTAAGACTTAAAGAGTCTTAAGACTGCAGGCAAAAAATAGTAATAATTCTGTGCCTGCCTACTTGTAATGTTCAATTTCCTCAGAGGAATGGAGGCCAGAGCCCATGGCAGATTATTAGAAGTGAAGAACAAAATCAGGTTTAACTCTATTATTCCCCAGAGGTTCTGCCTCATGCTGTGCATGCTAAATTATCCATGCTTGTGTTGTTTACCACTTCTCTAACATTCCTGATCCTGAAACCACCTAATGTGAACACTGCTGTCTATTGCTTTTCATTCAGCACCGTTCTGTGGATAAGAAACTGATTTGTCGATCATCTCCCTTTTAATAATGTTCTGCCTCTCTGACTAGTTTTATTTTTTGAGTCCAGGGGCAAGCATAGTACAACACTGGAGATAAAAGAGAATTTGGCTCAGAGTGAACCGAGGGAGTAAACTTAAAGGAGTGACCTGACTCTGTGAATCTGAAATATTTCTGAAGAGTTGCTTAAACTACAAAGCAACAAAAGCATAGGAGGCAAAAAAAGTGTTTAAAAAGTGATTCCTTTGTGAGATGTTCAGCATTGCTAATTTTATAGGAATCCCACCTACCAAAAATCCCAAACTAAAATAGGAGGATGCGGGAGCAACCTTCAGCTCCTTTTGGCAGAGGATTGTCACCTAAATTCCGAGTTGGTCTGGGGTCATTTGAGTATGGATGCCCTCATTTAGGTCCTCAGACGATACAGGTTTAGATAGTCTTTTCCAAATGTAGGGAAGCTTGGTCGCATTTTTGAAGACTTCCTAATCCTACAAAGAATAACCCTGCCCCATACTCACCTCACTCTGTAGGAAGAAGACTACGCCTTAGGTGACACTCAGGAGCCACTGAAGGGTGTGGCTGCAGGTCCTGTCTTAAGGGAGTTCTTAGGGAAAATCTGGTGTCTTCACAGAACAGAAACAATCCTTTGCCATATGTGAAAAGAAGTACATTATGGATAAGCTAATAAAGATTTTTATCCTGAAATTACCAGTGACATACTTGTTTCTGGAACAGAGGAGAGGTGCTTAATAGACTGAGTAAAACACAGCTACTGAAAATCTGTGAAAGATCTATATCTTTCTGCATCACCAGCTAATTGCGATGTGGGATAGGACAGCATCTCAAACAGCTTTCAGTTTTGATTGAGGTGGGCACCTGAACCAAACCCATGGAGTTTGATGTCTTTCTACTCTCAGGGCAGGGAGGATGGAACAGTCCCTCGTGTAAGCTAGCTTCATTTGCTTCTTTTATGCCATGTAAGGTCTACTTAGACCTTGGATTTAAGAAGGGTGGCAGTAACTGCCTTGTGCCCTGCAAGCAAGCTTAGTGACCTAGTGACACTCATACTGGTGTCTGAAGCCAATACAGAGAGGACTGCATGCTGAATTATTTGCTTGAGTTACAGAGATCTCTGCCAAAAATCAGGACTCTTTTAGATATTACAGCTGCCCTCCAGGATGAGACTAAAGACATTTTCAGTGTGATTTGTAAGGCAAGGTAATACACATTAAAAGAAAACATAAACAACAAGAAAAAAAAAAAAGGAATGAAAGGTTCCATAGGTAAAAACACCCATTATTGTAGTACAATCACTTTAGCCACACGGACATCCCAGCATTAGCTCTGTGTTCATGGGGAGCTAGAGATGAAGAGAAGTAAGGAGCTGGAGAGAGCATATGGGAATGTCACAGGAGGTGAGGACAGAACACTGAGGTGACACTTTCACAGCAGTCATGGGTCATCAGAAGGAGGAGGAATAAGAGAACACATCTCTTTTGATTGGCAATGTTAATTAACATTGGGTGCAATGTTAATCTGACACCTGCTTTGCAAGTCTTGTTCAGGCTGTTTCAAGCTGTTTTATTCCATTCGTGCTTCATAAATATAAGCAGCATGATCCTGTACATCCTCTACAATGCAGGAGTACTATGTTACTCCCAAGTATTGGTAAATATCATATGTTCCCAGAAAGCTCAGTGCTTTATTCACTTGGTTTTACTGTTAACATAAAGTATTAAATACCACAGACTCATGTCAGTTAATAACAGTTGATGCTAATAGGACTGTCCATCAACAGAGGTGCCACTGTTATTATTAAAATATTTAAATTATTGAAAATTTTAACAGAAAAATAAGGACCAATTGCCCTGCTTAATAGAATAAGTCTTAAAAATGAATAATTTTTAGGCCTACAGGTAACATTTGTTTACAGAATTTCAAGGAGGTGATGGAGACACACAGAGAAAGTTGATATTATCCTAGACTCAACTACTTAGGAACAGGACCATCTAGTCCTTCATATTAAGTCCATCTAATTTTTTTTTTCCTAGATTCCAATTAACATTTTAAAGCATAAAGTGCACCTCTTGCCTTAAGCATGACATTACTCTCATGTTTAATCATAGATGACTCATTTAATTATCATGGTGATTGCTATAAGTTCTAATTGGCTAAGAACTATAGTTTAATGAATAGTCCAGTTTCACTATAGGCAGCACCCTTAATGATGGCTGCAATTTACACTACTCCTTTACATCATATGAACCTTTCTACAACTTCCATATCTGAGTTTTTAAGCATATATTTGGTTCAGATGGTTACCTAAAGTGATTGGTTTTAATTTCAGTTTGAGACGTCCAGTCAATTTCAAAAGTGAGTTCAGTAAATAGTAATGTGTCATTTTTACCTGAAAATATTTTGCATCTCAGTGCTTTGGGATAAGTAAATAAAACTGGAAGCTCATTCATTCTTGGGAATATGCTCGTAAAGTCCCAGTGAAAATCTGCCTCCAGTTACACACAACCTTGAAAGCTGGCAAGAAATGTTACGTTTGCCAACATATATATAGTCAATGTGAGTTAATTCTTTGCACTAACAGAAGTTCAGAGTGAGGTTTATCATCTACACAACGCGATAACAGTGTAAGTAGGGATACAGTTGAGGTTTTAATTGAGAGGAGAAGGCAGATAAGAAATATCAAGAAAACATCTTCTCATCCTGTAATACTGAGCAGTGCTATGGCACTGTAACACCCTTTCCTGCTCTGCTATATCCACTCCTACCATGAATACCTGAGGTAGAAAGAGTCTCTGCTAGCAGGCTCTCAATGTTTAGGGTCAGGGCAGTCTGTTAGTCCTATAACAGATGCTCTCTGTTAATCCCTCTCTATCCCCAAAGGGGAAGAGAAAGGGAGTAAGGGAGAGAGACTTATGGATTAGAAAAGGAAACTAGAACAGCTTTAATGAAAATAATAATGATAAAATGAGATATATACAAATATATACAAAACCAGTACCAAACCAACCCCCCCCATGGCAATCACATCACCATTGCCACTGATGCTGTGGAGATGGCACCCAGGAAGTCCCAGACTGAGCCCAGCGGCAGATGGGAACTGGATTCAGGAGCTGGATTCTGGAACCGGATTGAGGAACACACAGGTTAGTATAGAAGGCAGAACGGATGGAGTCCTACTCAGATACTGGCCATTGAAGAAGAGAGGAAGAAGAAGATGAGGAAGAAGAATGTTTGACCTTTGTGATCCCTCAACTTTATACTGAATATGATGCATATGGGATGGAATCCTTTGTTGGCCAGTTTGGGGTCACCTGTCCTGTCTGCTCCTCCCTGCAGGTGCAGCCTTTTAATTTCTGCACCCCCCAACATGGTACACAAGATCCAGCAGTGGCCTTGGTCTGCACACCAATCCTTGGTAGTAACTCTAACCATGGGGTATTATCACAGCTAGAAGTAGACAGTCTGTGAAAAAACGCTGCTAATTTCGTCAAGAGCAGTTAGTCAGAAGAATTCAACTGAAAAGCAAAATCACTGAACAGAATCAGTTCTGTTCTCAAACCAGGACACAGGTTTAGGTAGCACAACCCAGCTGTGACTGATTAAGGTGCTTCTTCAGCAGTGGGACTAATTCCATTCCTCTGCAATCTCATGACTGAAGTGACATGATCTATTTAATTTCATCTGGATTTGTAATGGTAAGAAGACTTTGGCCCTTCCTAAGTAGAATAATAATATTATTCTGTACCTCCTTCTGTCTAGGAAGCCTGAACTGCTCTGAACTATTTAGAACAATACTAACAAGACAGTTGATTAAGTACAGGTTATCTGTTGTGTGGGTGCACTTCTACTGTAAGGCAGTTCAGGTGGGAGCTGAGGGAAGGCAGAGCTGAAGTGTGTGTTCAGGACTTCCTTTCCCTTGACCCCCAGATGCCAGAAGCATGCAAGTGAGCACGACACTCTGCAGTCACCACTGAAATTATCCCTTATGAACATGGTAATGTGCTTTTCAAAAATCTTTCTCTTTTCCCAAACCAACCTTCTTCCCTGATTTTTCTGTTTGCAGAGTAGAAAGAAAATAAGTAGAGCCAGTTCCTTGGAAGATTATAAATGTTAAGAACATGCTATGCAACCTCCTAATTAGTTTCATTTCCCCAGTGTGCACTCAATAATACACTTAATAGGGATGTTATTAGAAGCCTTTTCTATCCATCCTGCTTCTGTTGTAATCTTTTTCAGACCAGTGACTTCACAGTCACACAAGCTTTCTGACACTGCCCTTTCTGACTTTTGGTATTGCAGCTCTTCAAACAAGTAGGACATTTTTTCCTTCTCAGTGTTTGCAGTGTCAGCATATGGGTTGCTTGGACACTTGTAATATGACATCTTAAAGTTGTTAGGAGAACCTGCATGTGCAGAAAAAGGACTCTCTCATATAAAATGAGTCTGATTCAGCAATGCAAAGAGATTTAAACAAACTTTCAAACTCTTAATACACACTAAAAAAATCGTTATGTTCACACAATAGTACAAACCAATGTTGAATGCTCAAAACTAGACATACATGGGGTTATTTTTTCTTTCATAGTTGAGCAGAATAAAGTTTAAAACAGGAACTAGGAGAAAATTCCATATTCTTGTGAAATTCCTTTAACTCATAAAATTGTTGAAAAAAAATGAACTCATTTCAAGTGCTAAGGCCAATAGTTGTACTGTGTATGGGGAAATTAAAAGCGTCATTGTTCCCTTTTAGATTATATTTGCTGTGACAGATTTTAATTATGTTAGCACTAGTGCTTTCATGGATGGATGAGCCCAGTGGTCTGGGTGCTAAGGTTTGCTTCCTCACCTTAGAAACTGCAAATACAACAGAAGAAATTGCTTACTAGTACTTCATATCAAAGGCAGATTATGAGACCTTTGTCTTTCTGAACTTCAAACCCAACCATACCTAAAACTACTACAAGCCCTAATCTTGGGCTGAGCCACAGCCTCAACAGGTATCTAAGGTCTAGACCTTATAGTCTGTCAGCTTTCTAAAATTTGTGTCCCTCCTAACCCTAAGAAGGGGAGTGGGCTGCCCCTTAGTCCAAGACCCACAGACAGAGTCCAGTTTAAAAAGTGTGAACGTTGGGCATGGAGGGGTGAGTTTATTTCATTGTATTTTATATTTTATATTTTTATCTCCATGCATTTTATATTATTAAATCATGTGTGTGTATATTTTTATTTTTTTGTCCAGTTGTTAAGGTCATCTATTTCTGTGTCTACACAATTCTGGTTTCTTTCTGTACTGTTCTTATTCTCCAAGTTTATGTTGTTAGAAAAATGCATTAACAAAGTATTAATTTTTTGTGTCCATATTATTAATGAAAGTGTTGAAAACTTATTGCCAATGATAATCTCTACAAGCCTCTTTTACTAACCTCTCTACAACTCAATAATTCATTCTTCAGCACAACTCACAGTGTTCCACGCATTAGATCAGTTCCTGCCCACCTTAATTGAATAATCATCTTGAGGTCATTAACCCATTTTTTGCTTCCTTCTTGATCATGATAGTTGTCATGTTCATATCCTCATTTCCAGTGACTAGATTGTCTTTTGTCCCTAGGAAGAGAGGAAAACAAGTTGGAACATGGTAAATTATTATTCATTACAACAATTTCATTATTTTTTAAACATGAGGTTGGTCCAAAGCTGTTTGGCAAGAGATGCTGTGGAATCTCCAGCCTTGGAGATGCTTCTGAATCAGTTGGACATGGCCCTGATCAATCTGCTCTGATTAGATCTGCTTTGCATTGGTGGGGCAGGGTGTCGGCAATGGATGACCCCTGGAAGTCCATTTCAAATATAATTATTCCATTATTCTGTTTTTAGCATCATGATCCTTACTGAAATCAGAGGTTAATGCATCTCCAGATGATCATTTACTTCTGTTTTGTTCTCCCATCACAGTAGTTATACTTCTTTCCTTGTTCTCCTGTATTTATATGATTGAAATGCTTGTACTGTATTTTAAGCATATTTTTACTTTTTTATTTTTAAATAGTGTGGAAACACAAATACAAATGCAGTTACATTGACACTCTGTATGAATAAAACAGTACTGTCTTACTAGTGAAGTAATAGCAAAAGATTGATTCATGGGGCCAGAATATGAACCATCAAAATGAGAGAGTAGCCATTAAAATAATGTGCAGAAAGATAAGGCTTACAGTAAAAAAACCTATAGAAATTAATATTCCTTCTTCCATGTAATAGAAATCAAGCTTTTTTGAAAAATCTGATTTTTATCTACATGTGAGTCTCATTTTTCGCCCAAAGATATGCAGAAATTCATAAAAGATGCTAAAATGCTTCTGTACAAATCAGAAGTATTTAGTTAGGCCATCTCTTGTCCCAGCCCAAAAGATACTAAGAAAATGAGCCTTACAAAAAATTGCACTTATTAAATCCTGAAGCTTTTTTCCAGAAAATTTGACTGTCTGTGATTCTGCAGGTGGAGCAGAAATGAGTTTGGTGAATACGTGACTAAGAAACACCCTCATAAACTCTGTTATAAGAAGTACAAAATAAACTTACGAGTTACTGAGATAGTCTGATAGCCATAAATGACAATTATTTCCATTAACATCCTGGTAAAAAGTCCCAGCATCTTGCTGAGTTTTCAGAACCTGAATTTGGCCCTGTCTTGTGAATCACGTGCTATAATTAATTCTCCAATCAAATTCCTCCTCTGATTGTTCCTCTTTATAACAAAATCATGCCTTGGAAGATTTGCACCTGAACCCCACTGTACTTTAAGACCTACAAATACTGTGCCATCGCCAGGTGGACTTGCTTACACAGAGATGGCCACTCTGCTGTTATTCAGTAAAACTCACGGTTTGACAGCACTGCAACCAGCAGAAATTATCCAAGACAATGAATGAATGTTAAGAATGCAACAGAGACACTTGACTAATGTTAAACTATCTGCTAGCTTTAAAAGGATTTGCCCAAAATATATTTCTTGTACAAAATATCCTTCTAACAAATTATGTTAATTAAAAAAAAAAACAAACGGCCTCTGTTTTCAGAGCATTGATCACAGCCAAGAATCAAGTCTTGGAGAAATTGAGTTTGTCTTGTCACTTCTTACTTAGATTGCACTTTAACTATGAGCGATTTCACAGCTCAAGGGAGAATTTTCTTCAAGCTGCGTGACAAATTACAAATACTGACTATGAATTTCATCTTGCTATAGCCTTCTAATCATATGAATTCTCCTCTAACTTTGTTCTTTAGCTTGATCCTAGAATGTTTTTTCACAGCCATTTTCTAGTCAAAATCTTGCCATCCCTTTAAATTCCTCTAAAAAAATATGTAATGTCACAGAAAGATATTAAACGATCTCAGAAAGGACCTCAATCATGGTCAGATACAGACACATGTTTAAGGCCCTTGCAGATCTATAAACCATGTCAACTTTCTTATCATCTAAGTCTCTTGTTTCTGAATATATTTTTTCCCATTAATCTGAGCTGTTAGTTCATGATCAAGGACTTGCAAGATTACTCATGACAGAGGGACAAATGGTGAGAGCTGAATTTCTTTTGCTGCAGTTCTTGTTTAGAAGGGATGTATATGAAGGTGTTTTCTTGTATATAAGAAACAGGCAATTTCTTTGCTTTCATGTGCCATATCTGAACCTTCTGACATTTCTGGGGCAGAGAAGCTCTCATTTTTTGCTGCTTGTTGAAATTATTTTCTGATGGATTGTACCATTACCTTCTACCTTGAGGCAGAAGGTAATGGTACAATCCAGCAATATCTAGCAATATTGTGTTCTAGCTTCCAGCTTAGCTTCTTATCAGGTCTTTTCATGACTCCATTGCTTTGAGTGGTATTTTGAGGTAGTCTCTGTGGACAGACTTGATTGCTCATTCCACTGACCTAATGTAGCCACCATCTGCAAACTAGCCTGCTATTCTGGATTAAGCAAAAGGCCCATTTCACAGAAGCTGTTTGTACCTTTCAGCAGTGTTTCAGACAACGCATTACTCAGACACTGTTATTTTGATTACCCTTATTCAAAACATCTCTTTACCTGACCTCAGGCACATGGCAATTTTCCCACCCTCTCTAGATTATTGAAATTTTGCTCTTTAGCAGGATAGATTGAATGAGTCACTCCAGTTTAATCCCTCCTCTGAATTTTTGCACTTCTATGCTAATTGTTATGAATAATTTATTTCAGCTTTCCTTGCGCCAACATCTAGTCACCAGCATTTCAACAGATACTGAATTTTACTACAAACTAAAGTGAGTCAGCATTGTTAAAAATCATTCTGTATCTCTGGTAAATTAATCCAGATTCTGGTCCAGAAAAAGCTAAACAAGAATAAATTATTGCCCACAATGTCCAAACCTCTTATGCTTGGATACTGCCAAAAATTCAGCAGTTAACCCAAATACATTTTACCAGCTACTCTCTTCTTTCCCTTGCACTAGGGTATATTTTCTTACTTGTTCCAGACAGCGTAATACTTTTATTTGACAGTGATTGTTTAAATGGCACACTTAAAGACAGTTCATCTAACTTGACATCATTGCTGAGGGATTTAGCCTAACTAAATCCTGATGTCTGATGGTCAGCTATTACTCAACACGTCCCAGGATTTATTCATAATATATAAGGCTGACTTTTTTATTTCAAATGCACCTTTCAGAATAGTGGATAATTTTCTCATGCTTCATCTAATTATCTTTCAAAGACCATTACACATCTTCATTTGTTTTGTTTAGAGACCTTTTCTTTCTCCTACAGCCATTTTATTTAATTCTGTTAGAGAAGTTCTACTGTCCATGAGGATTTTTGCAAATAAATATACATAGCTATGTAAACAGTGTCTGTCATGCATTCAGTGGATCAGAAAAGTATCTTGTTTCATGATATAGGTTAATAGAAAAGGTTGAAACTTATTTTTGTCTCCCTCCTGTCATCTGCTAACAATAATCAATTTATTTATTTTTTTCTGAAAGTAGAATATTTTTTATCAGAAGTCAGAGCATGTTACAATGACACAGAGACAACGTGGTAGGCACTAAGCTGCAGTGCTCAGTGCCACCTCTTAAGTGCAACTGCACACTAAAGTAATGGGGTCCAGAAGTTGCAGACAAGTCAGCAGTGATGAAAATGCTAGAAGGTCTCACCAGGGGCACCACAGGTTCCTGGGGATAGGCACCTGTCCTGTCAGACAGCATGGTCCTAACTAACCCCACTCTACATTTGTTGTCTATGGTAATTTGTGTGGTCCTGGGATGTCCTGGATAGCCCATCTTCTGGTTACCAGAAGATCACTGCTCTGAGGAGCACTGAATGGCAATGTACACCTTGGCCATTTACAGGCACAGTAAAGCCCCTAGTTACCATGGCAAACAGCAAACTATTATCAGCATAGACTTGTCAGCACTAAACCTCTCTACCTCAGGTCTGTTGGAGTTTGTTGTGATCAGAAGGATGTGCCCACCCACTTCGAGACCCAGAAGCAGTTTTGGTCCATAGTAGGTATCAGCTGTGAGATGGAACGGTGGGGTAGACTACAGGAAGTTCCGACAACATTCCTTGATGGATACAGATTGCCTCTGTCAGCTGCACTTGTTGGCTCCTCTGGGATGGGCCGTCTCTTGATGTAGGCATGTTTCCACTTTGGATAATTACATTGTTAATAGCCTTAACACA
The DNA here is from genome assembly GCA_027560015.1 of Chloroceryle amazona. Classification (NCBI taxonomy): domain Eukaryota; kingdom Metazoa; phylum Chordata; class Aves; order Coraciiformes; family Cerylidae; genus Chloroceryle; species Chloroceryle amazona. The sequence goes on along the minus strand of JANHFX010021437.1, from coordinate 64,219 downwards.
GCTGACAGTATGAAGCAGTGTGTTGGAGATCCTTTCAAAAAAGAAAGCTCAGAGCAATTCAAATATGGAAAAGCCTATATAACACTGCTAACACTGATCTTACTCTGAATGAGATTTTTACTAACATGATATCAAAACTGGTCTCCACACAAGACAAAGCTACAGCAACAATTCCATCTGTGAGTTGAAAGTGACTATTAATTTGGCTTGCAAAGCTCAGTGCAAAGCGATATGGAATAAAGAAAAGATTAAAACCTTCTTTTTCCTATTGACCGCTCCCACACCAGAGATTAAAAGGCAGCCAAGCAGGCAGTTGATATAACACTGAGCTGCACATCTCAGGGACTTGTCACTGATAGTATTTCCCTTCCCTTCTTGTACACTGCTTAATTTCCAGAAATCTCTGCCCTCTTGGCTGTGCTGAATCAAATGGCTGTTCTAGCTGATGAACAAGAAGCTGTAGAATAAAAAGGAGTATGGCAACCACTTTAAATCGCAAAAAAAAAAGTTTACTGATTATCACCATAAAAAAGACCAACCAGAAACTTGCTAGTACTTAACAGTCCTAAACAGGACACAGATAACTATTAATGAAAAAGAGATTATAAAGATATTATCTGGTGTGTCCCTGTATTAAGGGGACACTTGCCCTCAGTATAAAATATTATCAGCTATTATTTATATTATATTTAATACTTTTAATATTGGTATGCAAATTATAGTGAAGACTCAGATCCAGTTGGCTCAAGGAAGGGATTTCTGAATTACCCATGTAGGAGTCCATACATATTGAAACAAACAGGTCTTTTCGTGGTTGTCCACATGGTTTAATTACTTGGTGTTCCTGGGAAAAACTGTGATCCATTTCAGGTGCTGTGCACAATACTAACACAGGCCAGAGACTGTTCTGAAGGGCAAGTGTGGATGAAATCACCTTGGTTAAGAAAGGAAAGGGGACAACTCTTCAGTTACGTGAATTCAAGGAGCACGATGACACTTGTTCCTGGAGTCAAAGAATGATTCTTAGTTCCCCAGGATTGTAATTTGGATATCATGGGCTTAGTGTATTTCCACGCTCCTTTTTCTATAATAAAGAATTATCACTTTAACAACATTTTAAATAGGCTTATTTATCCATCATCTAGGACCTTTTTTATCCAACACTGACTATTCCAAACACACAAAAGTCCCACATGATTCAATTTATGGTATTTATTTTCAGCTACAGTAATTTTGAGCACAGAATCCCCAAATGATCTATATCCCCCCTATGAGACTTCTCACTTGCCATAAGCTATTCCAGTCGTTAAGATTAGGGCTACACTTACACAGGAGGCTTTTAACAGTAGGACTCTGAATCCACCTGGCTAAGTTTAGGCATTTTCCTGAGATGGCCAGGCCAGGAACATCCTCACTGTATGATCCCTCAACAGCCAATGGAGAAAAGAAAGCACTTCCACAGAGTAGTCCAGAAGATTTCTGTCATGGACCACTGTCTGGACTTTTCTCTCTATTGGCCATTTTACCCTGACACCCTGAATTACAATTAAAATCCTAAAAGTATGTGACATGGAACTGGACTTTGGTACCTAATGGAGCCCATGATGGAGTTATACCTAAAGGAGCTGGACACATGGACAAGGAGAGTGAGAGAAAAACTTACTCCACACAAGTTTTCATGCTGAACTGAAAGACTGCAAGCTAGCAGCTAAGCACATCAATAGCAGTGGAGGGAGGAGTACATTAAAGCCACCAGGATTAAAGACATGAACCCTGACTGGAAAAATATGCCTATCTTGAATTATGATGTATAGTCTTCAAACTTCTTCAAGAGATAAGTGAGTGAATCAGCCCTTTCTTACAAAATGGATGAATAATTCTATTCTTATCATGTAGCTCAGTGTTTCTAGACTTTGTTGAGGTAATAGTAGAATTAGGTTTGATTTCTTCCTTTTCCTCAACAGCTTTGAGTAAGTTTATTGTGTAAAGCGGTTCTCATCTGTAAGTTCCAGAGTCTTTCAGAATGACACTCTCTCTCTTTCCTGCCCCATCCAAAGTTTCACTGGGCCAGATATAGTTCTATAGTTTAGCAGTTACAGTATTCACCTACCAGAGAGATGATGAGATGAGATGAGATGAGATGAGATGAGATGAGATGAGATGAGATGATTTTCAGTCCTGTCCTTGAGAATTTTTTATATTTAGGCTTTTCCTGATATCCAGACTGGAAGCAAGACTCCTTTCTTCTAAATGAGCAATCAAATTACTAGATTTGAGAATCATGTTTGTTATTGTCTTTTTCTCTGTCTCATGGAAAGTGATTAAGCAGGACTTCCAGTTTCAGCAAAGACACGTGGCGAGTCCCATGTCTATGAGTTATCTCATACAACAGTACAGGCTGGGCACCAACTGGGTAGAAAATAGCTTTGCAGAAAAGGAAATTGTGGTGCAAATTGTGGTGGACAACAAGCTGAACATAAGTCAGCAGTGCTGTTCCTTTCTGTAAAGAAGTTCAAACTGAATACTGAGTTTTATTTAGGAAGAAGGTAGTGAACAGATCAGGGAAAATAAATATTCCCCTCAACTGGCACTTGTGAGACCACATCTGGAGAACTGTGTCCAGAGTCCTCTGTTGAAGAAAGGCAGTGACACACTGGAGTGGTCCAGCAAAGGTCCACCAAGGTCACTGGAAGGTGAAGGACAGGACATAACGGAAAGAAAATGAAAGAATGTTCAGCCACAAGCAGAGAAGACTCAAAGGTCATCTAAATGCTGTTTACAAATATCTAGTTGGAGTATATAGACAAGATGGATCCAGATCCTTTTCAAAAGTACAGTGACAATACAGAAAGCAAAGGACACAAGTTGAAAGAGATGGAATACCAGTTAGATTTAAAGTTAATTTTTTTCACTGTATGATCAGACACTGGAACAGGTTGTCCTCAGATGTTCTGGGCTGTCCATCCTTGGTGACTTACATAACTCAAAACAAGGCCCAGAGCAATGTGAGCTGACTAAACCTGCTTTAAACAGGGGGTTAGGTGAGATGACATTGATAGATCCCCTCCAAATAAAATGTTTTATGATTCTGTGATTTTATAAACTGTGGCAATTCACTTGAAGTGTGTAATCGTACCTTTTGTCTAAACTCTCTGTCCATGGGTGGTGTAAACTCTGAAATGTGTATGCTAGCAATCTAACTGATAATTAAATCAGTTCTATTACAAGTCAAACAAAGTATCTGTGTCGCCTTTGTCTAAATTACATGGCCCAAATTCAGCCAGGGGTAAGCATATTTAAACCCACTGAGGCTACCAAAATTGTATTTGATAAAATTTGTGGGAGTAATGTAAATTTACGCAGGTTTTTTTTTCTATTCTCTCAGTATTGTACAGAGTTGACTTCTGACTTTTAAAAATTAAATTAAAAAAATGTTCCACTCATTCTGATTTTCCACTGCATCATGGTCAGAGGCTCTTTTTCACTTAGTTTCATGCTCTGTTCTCCATCACCTCTTTACAGCTCCCTGCATTTCATCTAGTTCTCCCACTTTCAACATTTAATGTATTTTCTCATAATAATCTCTCTCTGGAATAGACTCCCTGCTATCAAGAAGCTATCTTGACTCCTTAACCTTTTGCAGTCAGTATAATTATCTACTCTTCCACAGCTACCTTTTTTGTATTTCTTGAAAAAACACCAGCAATGAAAACAGATTTATGGGGTAACAGTCTCAAAACCAGACTGTGTTTTTATTCCTAAATTCTGCACACTCTGACAGTAGAATTTCCAAAACCTAAATAAGGTCCTAAGAGACAATTGATGGCTCATTTGAATAGTTTTATTTTGACAGTTTGCTCTGATGTTAAGACATGACTACTTGAAAAGGGTGAAAACTCATAGTTAAGTGAGGTACAGCTGGGCACAGTTGAGATCAGTTACACGTGGTTTATTCTGGGGCTTATACTGGATTCATTCGGTGAGGGAGAAGTTCCTTGCCCAAGTCTGAATAAATCCTGAGGGCTGTAAATGAGTAGAGTACTGAAGTAGTCACTTTGGTTACAACTTGTGGGAGTCAGATGAAATTTGTATTTTGCTTTTTAATACCTGCAACAGAAAATACCTGAGATAAAATCAATTCTTCGGTTATAGTCTCTGGAAGGAAGACAAAGGTAACAGAAAAATGATACTCTTTACTGTTCAATACAAGTCCTTTCATTAGGACTTGGAAATAAGGAGGTTGTTGGAAAACTCATTTTAGTCAGATAATTGAATGGTAAAAATTGAGAAGCACTGAGCTGGAACTCTTTAAATCAGAATGTACATAAGTATTGTATTGTATTTTCTTGTGCCATTAATGCTTTCATCAGGTTGTTCTCTGGTTTTAATCTCTTTAAATGTACTGCCTTTAACCTGTCTGATTCTTGGTCACCTATTCTGCCAAGTTGTTATTCTTGGATAGAAATGTTTTCTGTCAATTATTCCTAGCATGTCACTGCCAGAAATATTCTTTAACAGAGTGAGGAACCATAGGCTGAAGAGCCAGAGGGCAATAGGCAGGAGGAATCATTGTAGTAGATGTATTAAATGAGAATGAAAGAACAGCGAGGAAAAAGATGTAGACGTGGAAGAGAATGAAAAAAAGGGAGAATGTATTGTCAGAGGTGGGTGTAGAGAGGAATATATAAATATTTAAGAAAGACAAAGGCCTGAGGTCTTCTCTGCTTTTATTACATCGCATTTTCTTTTTCTTTTCATGACTATTTCCAACTGTGATCTGCTGCAAATTCCTCCTTACAACTCCTTAAGTCCTGCTGTAAAGACATCTGAAAAAAATTCCTATACACATTTAGGTATGAAAAAGATGGAAGGCATTTTCCCACTTAAAAAGAAAGTGCCAGCCAATCGGTAGATTAAAAAGATCACTATATCCCTGGCCTTTTTTGGTCTTTGGGGCTACATCTGTGCTAGTAAAACACAGAGAGTAAGGGCAGGGATACCTGCAGTGATGTGTGAGTGCCCATGCCATGCAGTCACTAGTATACTAGCTTTGGGCTGTGTTAGCTACTTTCCCCAGAGGATAGCACAGGCAATTAGGGTGCTGCTGGTAAGTAGGAGATATAAGGTCACCCTGCTTCAAGGGAAAAAAATCTAGTCCTTAATTATGCTCTGTGCCTCACTGCTTGCCTTCACTGAAGCAGCCTCTGAGCCTTTTATTTACAGATTTAGACAAAGGTGGAAGAAACTCCACAACTTCTACTCTTAAACTATGGGCACCATCCACGTAGCACTTTGTCAACCAGACATTGACACCTGTATTTTCTTCCTCCCTTAGAAAGCTTCTCTGTCTTGTCTGATTTCTCCAGCAAAGCACTAGACTGAGAAAATACATGTTTAGAGAAGTCAGTCTTGACTATCTCATAGTCTCTGCTTTTACATTTATTTAATTACAGGCTTAGTTAAAAGGATTTTCCTCTGACCTCACAGGAAAGAAGAGTTAAGAGGATGGATGTACATGCTGCTGGGAAACTCATATCTCGCCAGGTGTTGGAGGTGTTATGCCTTTGTCTAAATTTGTTATGTAAAAAATGAACATATATTCCTTTAAGAAATGGCTATCGATACCATTTGCTCCCTCAAGCATACTTGCTTGTTTCCATATCCCTTTTCCCCATGGAGGCTGCTTTTCTGGCCAGAAATTACACAGTAGAGGCAGAAGAGTGTTGGTGCTTCATCTGCATCAGCATAAAACCAGCTATCTCAGATGAGTCTATCTCAATGAGATCCCAGTGAGTCTACAGACCTTCCCTGAGTGCGTGCAACGTACCTTGAGATTCATGGATTATACTCACAATAAAAATGTCATGTTCATAAATAAAAATGCAGGTCTATAATGCTAAGTGAAAAGTGCTGTTTCTTTGCATTTACTCTACCACCCCAAAGAGGACTGTGTTTCAGCTAATAGATCCTAGTGAGTAGCTGCTGAAGACATGTCTTCAAGTGTTTCTGTCAGTAAAAACTTTACACATGGCCTTTGAGGATTTGCTGTTATAGATCTTTAGGAAACCCCTTCCAGGGTAGGTTCAACTGATACTGTCAACAACTTGCAGCATTTCAGAGAGCAAACAAGGCAACATGTACCGGTAAAAAGAATAACTAGAGAGAACCCCCCAAGAATAAATAAGGTGCCTCCCCATTTCCATTCCTTCTACTCACAGCTACCAAAGTTGGTGTCTAATTTTCCTCCCAAAAAAAGAATTGCTCCTAAATTTTCTTTTTACATGTTTTACAAAAATGGACTTAAAAGTGTCTTCTTTTCAGCAACTCATAATCCCTATGAGAGAGCTCTGGGGACAGTGAAAAGTACCAATGTATGCCTAACATACTGATTCATCTTCTTATTGGTATACTTTCCTCCATCATACTCTCTGTTTCTAACCCTTATGGGTCTCAAGCCAGTATAAAATACCACATTCTGGCAATTTCCCTTTATCATTCATAGTAATATTTCAGTTAAAGATAAAATCATTAGGAAATAAGCAGAAGCTATTCTGATACTGCACGCATTGAAATTACTAAAATTAAACTGATGAAAAAAGTAAGGCTGTCACTGAATTTGTCAGTGTATTTGAAACAAAACATATTTGCAGGATTTTCTTCATTGATATTTTATAGGGGTTCTATATAATCAAAATATGTATTGAAAAAAATGAAGGGACATAAAAAGAGTCTTTAAAACAGTTATGTGTCCCAAGTTGTTTTGCCAATCCAGATTTCAACCTAGACAGTGATTTGTTTGCAATTTCACTTCAACTCCTATATTTTTTATTTTTTTTTTCCTGGGGAGGTTTTCTCTTTAATTCCGATTTGGAAATATTAGCTCCAAATGGAGAGATGATTGTGTCACACTGTGCCCTGGGAAGCTTTTTGTGATAGCCATTATTCACCTGGCATTAGGCAACCACTTACACTGCTCACATGCAGTAAAAACCTTGTATTTTGTCTCTGCCAGGGAGCTAAATGAGAGCTTTAATCCTCTTCTGCAACAGCTATTTATAGAAGCGCTCTGGCAATGGGTGGGTATTGCAGATGGCTCTGTCTTACCACAGAGCTAAATTAAATAATTTGTTTCTGAAGGGGAGGTTTATTTATTGACCTCAATAAAGTTAATCTTGCTTTTGCCTGGAGCTCAACACACAAGTATAATCCAGTGGGTTCATTTCACTTGCTCCATGATGTTTCTATCTTTAAACACCTGGTTTTGTTCCTCTTTACATCCTTCATTTTTTAACATACTTTTTATTTTGGGTCCCAATGCTTTATACATACCTTCTGATGTCATTTTTGGTGAGCTGATTTAGCCGACTGCTTGGGAGCCTACATTCAGCTGTAAATATGGTGTGAAGTTAAAAAATGTGAAAGTTGTGGAAATAGCCTTCTCTCACAGTAGAACCTGTTGTATTAAAAAACAGGGTTGAGGTGGCCCTGCCACCACGCAGACCTCCAGTGGTCTCCTACCTCTCCTACCAACCGCTTTGCTGGATCCCATCCTCACAGTGACACTGGGGTGGCCACGAGATAAAGCAGTCCCCTTGTCCCCTGACCTGAGGACATGCTACAGCTCATCAGAAGAGAAGGACTAAACCAGGCCTCATCCAGGAGATTAAACCCATCATTTTTGCCTTTCTGTTGCTAACAAAGGCAGTGTGTTTTGGTGTTGCTGCCAAACAAAACCGTGGGCACTTCTGTGACCAAATGCTGATGAAGCCACTATTGCAAGGTGACTTTGTGTCAGCCAGGCTTTCTCCTGCCCTGATGAGGCAGGCAAATCCAACCCTTCCCAGAGCTTTGGGATCCTAATTCAACATCACAGCATTCATGGCACTGCCCTGCATACTCCAACTGCCCTGCTGAACAGGTCCTATCCAGAACAGCACAATTTCTTATCATACAACATCATGAGCTAAAATCCATACACAAAGGTGATTAGAGAAGGAAGAAAACCCCCACACTCTACTGAAATTCCTCACAGCATGTATCCCTTAACAGCAAGCACAGGTAAATCAGCTGGTGGACTGACTGTAATTTTTTTGCATCAAATCTCAGGAAAGTCCTTTGACAGCAATTCAGATGAAGTGAATACGCCTTGATGAAACAGCAGGGCCTCGCTGATGGCAGGTGTTTGTACAGTCTTGATGCGACCATGTCAGGTGCACAAACTGTGATAATGTGGTTTGCAATCAGTTGCTTCTAGAATAAATAGAAAAGTGAATTTCATAGATTAAAGCAACTACCAGAAGTGCTGTCTTCTTCGAAAAAAATAAATTTCACTAAAAACTTTATTGTGGACTAACCTGAAGCTGTGCAATATGCCTATACCATGCAGAAACTTTAGTCCCTCATCTCGTCTACTAACCAAATAGTGCAGTTATTTAGTACCTGCAAATATAAGTTTCTATAGGCAATCATCCAGTCCACATATGCATATATGGATTTAAGATATTTCTGCTTTTTTTCCTTTGTGGGGAGTATTTGTACCAAAAATGCTAAATTCCATAATCTTGCCTTACATGTTGAACTCTCTCTTTTCCTTCCATAATAGTTTGTCTAGTCTTTTGTTCACTATAAGGACTAAGTCACGGCCTAGTTTAATTTTAAAGGTGTAGTAAGGAAAATGGACAGTTTCTTTTAGTAATACTCCAATTCCTGGGTCTACTTCTTATCACCTATAGAAATATGAATCTAATATTCTCATGGCACCCAGCAGCATTTGCAAGAAATTTAATTTTGTCTTCTGTTTATATTTACTTTGTAAAATAGCAGCATTACTTTTTTAATCTGGTGGCAATTCTGTGACATACTGGTGAAAACTAGGATTGAAGAAATTTCAGCCCAGAAGTTCTCTATATTGTCAGAACAGGTATGGTCCCCAGTCCATTACATTTTTCTGAAAAAAACAGGTAGCTTCTAGCACAGAAAATAAGATTTATTTGCCCATTGCAGGAAAAGATACTTTACCAAGGTCCCTGTTTCTTTTCATTGGCTGTGAAAGGAACCTTTAGCACATTTCTCAGCCTTAAACACCTAACTTCTAGAAGATTAAAGTAAAGCAGAAAAATCTGTTCCTAAGAGCAGAATGTCTCAGCTCTTCCATGACCCAAGAGGAATTCTATATGTGTGGTTGCACAGAAACACATGCCTTTTTTATTTTTCTACACTTTAGTTCTGTATTTTACCTGCCACCTGATGAACATTGCAGAACAAATGGCAAAATATTTTTTAGTTGTAGGAAATAAACATTCTCACCCTTTGGACTCTCAACAGTACTTGTAGTACTGCATATAGTACTGTGCATAAGAAATATACCTGTTTTTTTTAAATCTTAAATTAACTGATCACTGCATTGCTATGGAAGGTGCTGGTGTGATCATATGTGCTTTGGGTAATGTACAGCAAAAAGCATTGGATCTGTTGTCTAAGGTTCATCACTGATCTTCAAGCTAATCCCAGACAGTGCGCATACCTTCCCTTAGTTTCTGAAGAAAGCGTGTTATACATGATTCAGTTATAAAAATAGAATATAGTTTAGATATTATAATTGTTTGATGGTTTGCTGTAGTAGTGCCTTGATATAGCCATTCTACAATGATGTACTACTAGAATTTTATGCTACATTAATAAATAATAATTCAGATCAGATTCTACTTAAAATTGTGTCTATTAATTCTCTACCAAGTGCCGTAATTTTTTCAGGTACAAAAGAACAGTTCCTGTTGAATATGCAGGAGGTTTGTTACATTCCAAAATTGCAATGTGGCCAATGAAAACAGAGAAACTGTTTCTGACTCTACATATTTTATTATATTAAACAGTTTTTTTTCAGATCTGAGGATCGCATTTGCTCATCTTCATCTAAGACCACCCTGACCTTTTATGCAATGCATAAAGACATTTTTTGCCAGAGGCAAAATGAAGCAATGCTCTGTTTCATGTATTAATTTTAGTCATACTCATGATGCCATATAAAACACTGTGACAATCAATGTCACTTTTGTTGTGATTGTTTAAGTGGAATCCACTTAACACTGACAGTGATTTTTAGTCATGGTCTAGCTACTGCAGTAAATATTCCCTGAAAAGTGAAATGTTGCCTCAATCCTGTGTAATCACAATATTTTTTTCTTAAAAATTTGTATACCTATGCAAAATTATTTGAGCAGAATATGTAAACATTTGAAGATTTTCTAGGTTATGTAGATCAAATAGATGCAGAAATATGCTGGAGGATGGCAAGTAAAAATTCCAGAGGAGACTTAAATGCTAGCATCAGCAATCAGACACATAGGCATTTCAACTGCTTTTCCTAATAACATCCACTGCTCAAAACTAACATTAAATATATCCATAGTCTTCAAAGTGAGGTAATCCTACACCCTTTCTTCTAGAAGTCAGCTTGAGGTTTGATGTTGGTTTCAGTGGTGCTAAGCCTGGGAAGAGTCACATTTCCTTGGAGCTTCATCCACAGAAGTGAGGTCTGATGCTCGAAGATTTGTCCTCAACTTTTGTCAGTAACTTGCAATGAGGTAGGTTTGGACTGGACATTAGGGGAAAATTTTTCACAGAAAGAGTAGTCAGGCTGACCAGGGAGGTGGTTGAGTCCCCATCCCTGGCTGTGTTTAAGGGTTGTTTAGATGTGGTTTTGAGGGACATGATTTAGGGGTGAACTGTGTGAGAAGGGCTAATGGTTGGACTTGACGATCCCAAGGGTCTTTTCCAATGTGAATGATTCTATGATTCTATTCTATGATCCTATAAATTAAATCCCTGGATAGGGTACAATGATACAGTGCTTTGGTCCTACAGGAATGATGAAACCCTTCATCCAGTCTGGTCTCTAGGGATTCTGATGGTCCTGCACAATTCCACAAAGGCCAATTTTTGCTCGCTCTTAAGCATAGTAGAAGCACTGTTCTGCTTGAACAGTAGAAGTACTGCAGCTCAGATGTGGACAACCTTGAGTGGGACCTTGCAAAGGGCATTGCAAGTCTCTGTCACTGTCTACTTCTGCTATTTGCTCCGGTTCTCGTGCGAAGGATTTTTCTGCTGAAAAGGAAAAGTAGGAAGCTAGGCTATTGGGTAACAGATGTGATTCCCACATTTTATCAGTAGATTGTGCCTGGGAGGCATTAATTAAATTCCTGTGGTAGGTGCCATGTTTTTACTGAGTGCTTTGTTCTCTGTTTATTTATTTATTTGTTCTGAAGTTCTTAGCTAAGCCTCAAACACTTTTTCTACAATCCCCTTGTGTCTAATTACATACTAATAGATAATTCCAGAGCAAAATCCTGGTCCCACTGATTTCACTTGCAAAAATTAGGTCAATTGCCTTTATTGTCAGAAAGACAAGTTAAAAGAGCCTGAGCCTGAGCTTCTGGCCTGCTTTTAGATATGCTTTTAATATCTCAATATGTATACTGCTTTCTGTCTTCACCAGCATCAAGTAATAACTGAAGGTAATCCAGGTTTTGCCATTCAGGTGTTAGTCACAAGGGACACTCAGCAGTCTGGTATGTACTCAGACCTGCACACCAGGGCTGTCAGAGCTGCTTGTCAGTGGAAGCTTACGGAAGAAAACTTGAGAAAGTGAAGGCAAGAGATAAACTGCAGGATTTTCAATGGGATTTGCACCTTCTTATGCTGGATTTGAGATCTAATACTTTGTATCCCCACAATAAAAACTTGTTCACACAAGCTTTAGAGGATAAATGAGTTCCCAGAAGTAAAGGATAGTAAGTAACAATACTGGTTATTTAAATGCACTTCTCATTTTTAATTTAAAGACTAGCAAATATGAAACACTACCAGATTATTCACATATCTGTCAAGTTTTTTACTTATCTGATGATTGTAGAGCTTGTGTTTAAAAAAAAAAAAAAAGAATAAAAAGGCACAGCATGATTTTTTTTTCCCTTCACAGGCATTAAAGAATGATTTCAAAATGTGGCTTCATGGTAGGAAGTCTACATCAATAATGTATTAGATAAAGAAACGTAGCGTTCTGGATTGTTTTCATGTCTGTTATTTATAGCTGTGATATTTATACATGTGTCATGCTCTATCTGTAATAAACATTGTGAAGTGGAACCATCCTTCTCAATAATAAGGAAATCAAAATCATAATAGGTTGTTCTGGAAACTTAAATACACAATCCCTTTGCCCCTAAAGATTAATATGCACTTCATCTGTCTTTCCTCCAAAATCAACATTTACTGGGGACATTAAAGGATTATGTTCCCATAATCCATGGCAAACAGTTTTCCTGCAACCCCCCTCTACTGTCAGATTCACCGTAATCCTTCTTTCACTCTATCAGATATAATCCTACTTCTACATCAGATACCAAAACACAGCTGCTGCTGCTGCTACTTATGTGAGGACACAACTTCCTTCCCCCACCCACTCCACATCCAACACGAAGAAACTTCCCTTCAGCTGTGGCACAGGTTAGCTCTGCAGCTCGCGTTGCTTATCTGTCAGTTGGAGCAGCTCAAAGAAAAACAGATCAAGGTGCTAACATGTTTACTTTCATTTTAATGAACCAGAGGTAGGTTTCTCTGTTATTATGATTCCAAACTACCTGGTTTGTCCTTGTGCAGAAGAATCCGTGTCTTACTGTACTATTTGTGTTTTGGATTTTCTTTTCTTCCTATAAATTGCAGTAAAGAGTGTATGATTGAAAACATATGCTGGACTGTAATTTAATATGAGGGGTTTGTTGTCATTCACAAACCACTTAAGTTGAATTCACTGTATTAGCAGGTCATCAAAACTCCCTACATTGCATTATCATCCAATATTCAATTTTCTTTCCTGAGTTATTCTACATTAAAATATGAAGTGAATCACTGCACAGTGGGCACCTTGCCAGGCAAAAAGTTATTAAATCAAATGCAGGAGACATAGGTTTGGCTGAAAGACAGTATTAGTGGTTGCCTGATTTCTGCTCTGATTAGTAGCAAGATTTCTCAGAACACCTGTCTTACCTTCTTCTCCTGTGGCTTACAGCCCAAAATGCTCTCACCTGCTCAGTAAGGATTTATAAAGACATCTGCTTTTCAAAGACATCTGACTTTTTTGGTTTGTTTTGATTTATATTTTTTCCCTTGGGACCCCCTCCAAGAGTCCTGTGCCGCATTAATTTTTACATACAGAAATAGCAGCCACCTTCAGTGCTGTCAAAAAGAATCAAATATTCCATGTCTGACTCAATACTTGGCTATAATTAAGGGGTTTCTTATTATTTAACTACTAGGAATTTTAGATGAGGATCCCATTAGGTGCTCTGCCTGCTAGATTTCCTGCTGAAAGAGAAAAATGGTATGGAGAGTTTTTCTTTCTCAGCAAAATTTGATTATGTTATCCAGAATTTTACATCACTGAAAAAATTTGCTCTAATTAGAACAACCATTTCTGTCCTTATATTGTAATCTACTCCTCTTGACATGAGCTATTGCAGGATGGAAAGTGCCTCATCCCTCACAAGTGGGCCTTGTGAATACTGAAAATCAGTCATTCGGTACTGCTGGCATGTGTCATATATAACAGATGTAAACTGTTCAGAGGAAAACTATGACCTAGACAACGGTAAACTGACAGATGCAACATGAGACCAACAGAAGGATCTCTTTCTCTTCCCTGAAGTCAAAGGAGGTCTGTCAGTGAAAATCCATTTTAGGTAAGTGGGCAGAAGTCATCAGAGGGGTTTCTGAAACTGAGAGGCAGCCAGGCTGTTGGAATACTGCTACAAAGCAGGGAGTGAATGTACACAAGACTCAGAGGTGATGGAAACAGGCAGAATATGAGTTTTGATTAGGTTTTGGCAGAGGTCTGTTCAGTGGTTAATGGCATGAGAAGAGGACTAGGGATTGATTGTTCACTCTCTCTTCCAGTATAGCAGCTAAGTGATATCAAGGAAACTGAGAAGAGGCAAGTTCAAAAGAAACAAAAGGATTTTTTTTTCCCACATGGTGTAGTTAAACTGTAAACTTCCTTGATTAAGTATGTGGATGTCAGAAGTTTGTCAAGGGAAGGCTTGATATAGTTTTCTGGAGAACAAATCATCTGTGTTAAAAAGAATATAGAGAACATAGCTTAGAAAGTATCTGAGTCTGGTTAGAGATCAGAAAGTGCTTGAGGAACATATTGCATAGCTCCTCCTGCTCTTACAGTCTTTTCTAGGCATCTACTTTTGGCCAGTATCAGCAACACGATACTGGATTAATAGAATTTAATTTAGTCTGGTCTAACACAGCCATTGTCATCTACTGAATGTGAACATCATGGGAATTTACCATGGATTTCAGAAAACATACAAGCAGCAGACTAATGAAATATAATTATATCTCAAACAACAAACTCAGAAAAGGTTTGCTTAGTTGACATACAAATCATTTCAGAAAGATATAGAACTCAATATGGTTGAGTTTAATGAATTGCCTTCTGAAATCACTTCTGAAATGCTGACTTCTTCCTGGACCATGGAGAAAAATCTACATCATGCAAGTGATAGAAGGCTTATCTTGGTGGCTGTGATTGGTTGTGACAGGTTGAAAATTGATTAGATAGCTTAACTGGATTTGATAAATTTCTAAGTTTCATCAGATTTTAATCATGTTGAAACATATTAATGAGTAAATCAAGTCTAGTACCAAGTCACGCAGACGAAAAGACAATTACACCCTACCACTGCACATGCATTCTCAGCAGTTGCCTCTACTTAACAATCTCATTTCAGGCACTTGTCTCAGGTGTTTGTGGGTGCTCAGGAGCACTGCAGATGAATTGAGGCTGTCCTCAGTGCTTGTTCCCATCCTCCTCAGAGACCATCTCCTGTGACAAGAGAATGAACCACATTTGCATTCCTGACTATCGTGACATATAAAGTTGTGACCAATGTCACACAGCATAAGGCACACTCTGAAGTCACAGAAAGGCAACACAGAGATGGTACTGTACTATCACAATGTTCTACCACCACCAGACAGCACCGGAGACAGTATCATGGTATCATGGTTCCCATAATTAACCTAGTGCCAAATTTTGCACAGTCCTTTCTGCCCTTTTCATCAGCTTTCTCTGTCCAGAAGGGAAGTGCAGAGTTGTCATAAATGAACTATGGGCAGAGCACCTTGGGTAACTGAGGTAAGGAGGGAGGATAGCCTCCCTTAACACAGAAGGCCAGAGGAGAAGCAGTCCTGACACCTTCATCTGCTTGAGGAGATAGTTTCTCAGAAGGAGCTTGCAGCAGCAGGGAACTTATCAGGTCTCCCCATCCACATCCTCAAAAATTCCTACTGGGTCCTTTCTCCAAAAACACTGAGATCTGTTGTAGTTGGCAGTAAGCATGATCCTCTTTGGTATCATCTGCTGTGATGGAGTCTGACAATATCACATGTCATAACTGCAGGTACATTTTGTTACTAATCATGTTTTAGGAAAGAAGCTGAAATTATCTCCTCCCCTAACACTTCCCCTTCCTCCTAAATCAGAGATCCTGCATTTGCTTCAAAGGTCAGGAAAGAGGAGCCAGCCTTTCTGAGAGCCTGACCTAGATTTTTGCTAGCTTTGAAGGTCAGGACAGACCCTTTGACACCAATACAGGACTGGAGGCATTTGATGGCCATACTGCTTCTGGGCCACACTGCCTTGAGGCTCTGCAATTCAGGCACTACCTTTTATTTTACAATTTCCACTTGGTCTTGACTATCAACTGGAAATTGCAGTAATTTAGCACACATTGGGATGAGAAGGACCATATCTGAGAGAAACTGATACAATCCCTTCACATCAGCGATAAAAGAAGCTCTTTTAAGTCACAGTTGTTGTCTGGGAAGCTAGAAAAAGAAAGTCATGAGGGTTTGTTTGTTGGGTTGGGTTTTTTTGTCCTGTTGTCATAGGGGAGATTTGCTGAATGATCCGAAATGCTTCTCCTATATACTTTAGGACTCTGAGCCCAAATTTATCTAATGCATAGCTAGTATCAGCATGCAATGCTGTGGATGAAATTTAGGTCTACAGCATGAATAATTATTCTAAATCATAAAACACATCTCTGTCAAAGGCAGTTGCTCTGAAGGCAAAATGAGAGTGATGATGTGCAACTTTTACTGAAAAAAACCTCAGTACAACTTCCTTTGGCTTAGTGTTGAGCACTGACCTAGGCTGTGTCTCTGCTTCTCTCCTGAGTTGATATGGCAGGTGAAAGATGCATAAACATCTGGTAAATTCCACCTGCTCTCACAGTTTGCCTTCTTCAGTCCTGTGACCCTGACCTATCAGTGAGGTTTAGGTGGTCCAGAGGGAAATTGGTGGTCTTTGCAGCAAGTTTGCTCTATTAAGCAGTCCCCTCTCCCACGCAGTATCTATGAAATGAGTTCCTCTTCACTGCCACATTTAAGCAGAATGGATTGAAATGCAGTTTAAATATAATAGTGAAAGTAAGCTCTTGCTTGTATATTTCGGTGTCCGTCTCGCCCCCCCTGCCCCTGGACCCAAAGCTGTATAGTTTGCACAGATTTTATAGAGGGTGACTCTACACAAAGGGGTTCAGACACCACCCAATTCCTCTCCTGCCCTGCAGAAGTTAGATTTTCAAGTAGCTATTGGGTGGTGCTATGGAAAGTTAGCCCAGTTCCCAGATGTTCACAGAAGAGCTCCATCAGTAATGAACAGGGGCAGAGAAAACCTGCACCCACCATCCAGACAGACCCACTTTTAGAATTTTTTATCAGTCTTCCAAAATACAGATTCAGTAACTTTAATGATTTCAGCATTTACTTTAATTGAATTCACCATTTTTAATGTTGTTGATGTAATTACTGCCTTGTTTTCCCATTAGAAATGTGTATTTTAGAGTTCAGTGTGCTGCAGTCTAAAAGCAAAGCTGACCAATATATGTGATTTCTGATATTATCCATGCATAATAGAATTCAAAGAGTTATTTCCATGAAACAGCATAGTAATGCTAATCTAGGAGAGGGTTTTTTTATTACAGGATATATTCATAACATGTATGTAATCCCATGAAAATAGCTACATTTCAATTCCACCTTAGTATCACTAGATGGCACTAAGAGCCCCAGCAATTCCTTATCACAGGCTGCAGTTACTAACCCAGATACCTTATGCATCATCATGTCAATGTTTCATTAGGATTTATAAGATTTTTTTTTACTGAAAGCAAAGCAGTTTTGCACACCTGTTTATCATAACATGTCACATATGCACGTCTGATGGATAGTGATTTCTAATTTTCTCAAACTCCAATATAGTAAATAAATAATTCATATGTTGAAATGATACTGCACTTATTGAAAGCCCAGAAAGGGGACTCTGATCAGAATCTAGGTCCAGAAATTTTATCTTTGATCATATCCATCCAATAATAATTATTATTATAATTTCTTCCTTGCAAATGACACATAACTCTCTTTTGCTAAAAAATCACTATCCTCACGTCCCCCAAATCGGGACAAGTAAAATATGAGTCAAAGATCACTAGAATAATAATATTGTCATGGCTGGAAAGGACCTTAAAGACCATCCAGTTCCAACCCCACTGCCAATGGCAGGGACACCTCCCACTAGAGCAGGTTGCTCAGAGCCCCATCCAGCCTG
>JANHFX010021437.1:29149-46215 GCA_027560015.1 Chloroceryle amazona | reverse complement strand
GCCTCAGCAGTGCCTCCAGGAGGATCTGCTCCATGATCTTACCAGGCACAGAAGTGAGACTGACTGGCCTATAGTTCGCAGGTTCATCCGCCTTTCCCTTTTTGAATATGGGGGTAATATTTCCCCTTTTCCAGTCAGTGGGGACTTCACCGGACTGCCATGACTTTTGGAATATAATAGATAGGGTTTTAGCAACCTCATCCTCCAGTTCCCTCAGCATCCGTGGGTGTATCCCGTCATGTCCCATGGACCTGTGCACTCTCAGGTTCATCAGATGGTCATGAACCTGATCTTCACTTGCAAACAAGTAGAACAGTAGAACATCTTGACTATTATGTGAGCAGAGATATACATATTATTACCTTCACATTGTAAATGTGAAAAAGCACATCATGTTGATGCTCCAGTGGTGTAATTTTGCTCAGAGTCCCCTTCACCACAAACAGAATTAGATTCAGTGGGTCATAGGGGCTGAGCAGCCTTAGAAACCTCAGTCATAGGCCACAGAGGGAACAGAAGGGGCTGTGAGCGGAAGTGAGAAGATGAGGTCCATTAATAAGGATTTCAACATATAACCTCCAAGAAAACTATTATCTATAGAAAATACCTTGATTCCAAAGTTCAGTTTTCAGTGGAAAAGTTAACTTATTCCAAACCTAGCTGGTATCTAGTAAAACCTATATCAATTTATATGTTTATTATATAAATAATTAGCATTACTGAAGTGAGAAAGTGACTTTGTGCTGGAAGGTGTTACTGAATATTACAGTAAATCTCACACTAAGCTGTGAATATAACAGCACCTCTGAAGCTATTAGTTTCTCTGAATCATGAAGGCTACATTTTGTAGTGTGGACTGCAAAGGAGACAGTTCCTAGTATTTTGGATAAATGGCACTTTTCCCTCTAGCCATAGAGGATGAATATTTCCTGTAGAGAGAATTACAGAGAAGTCTGTTACACTTAAATTCTGTTCATAAGTAGATATAGAATATGTACTACATATACAGCCATGAACATCACATTATTGGTGACAAGCAAAGCATTCATAAAATGAGAACAACCCATTTACACATAGGTCTCACATGACTGTAACATCTGCAAGAGGAAAAAGAAAGAAGAAAATTTAGGGTTCCCATGAGGCAAAGTAATTACAAGGAAAAGTCCTAAAATGTAATTTCACTACTACTTGTCCTCTAACATGTCAACCATCTGCCAGCTCCACAATGCTGGCTCCTGCAGGAGCTGAGTCAATTTGGCATTCTGAAGTGTTCAGCATGTTTCAGGATAGCACCTTGCTAAGCCTGATAGTCCATATATGAATAGACAACATCACCAGTGATTGCAATCTCTGAAGGGAAATATTGCCTTCCATTGTATCAAGATCTTATCACCTCAAACAGGTGCAATATGAAAAGATGCAAGTGGATGTAATCAGCTGGAATGTCCATTGTGAATTTTTTTTTAACAGGACTTGCAGCACTAACCTTTAGCAAAATTCCATTACTGAAGCCATAAAAGCTGTTTGAATTAGAAGAAAATGATATGTGCAATAATATGAAAATCTTGAATCTAAAGGTTTCTTTTGGGAAAGCTTTTCACTGTAAGCCTTTTCCTCCCATAATTAAACTTTTATGCAAATATTCAAAGCAACTTCCACTAAGCTTATATTAATAACCAAAAAGCACCACAGACACAACCCAGACATGAAAAAAAAAGATTTTCCCAGATACTGTGAGCTAATGTTTCTGTTTCTCTTCTTCTTGTATGATTCTTAGATTCTTCTCCTAGCTTTTGCTAGAAAGTTGAAATTCCACTCTTACCCTAATAGATGGAGAATCCTGCTTTTATCAAGAAAGATAAACAAAAGCTTATTTGAATCTTACCATTTTTATTACAAGCCACAAATATTTCACACACAGGCAAAGTCTGATCAATGCAATTTTGGAGGACTGTAGTAGTTCAGTCAGAAGTCAGCTAATGAAACTTTAGGAATTTTCTCCTTCTCTGTGGATCCCTAGGACCCATGTGCTATTTACAACTGTATTTCATACAATACAATTAATGCCAAGCTAAGGACCAGCAACTACTCCTAGTAGTATTTCATTTGTATTTTTTCTATAACAAAGGTTTGTTCTGTTCATTAGGAAAGTGTTCTCTGGTAGAATTTCATGGAACTCTATCCCACTACCTTTAGCCAGACCAAGGTACTATCTATACTATACTATGCTATACATTTTAACAAAACTTTTGGTGAATTCATTGTTTTGCTCAAGTGATAAAATTGATTTCTTTGGGGCCAGGACATTATTACATGTGTTTGTTTATTTTGTTCATAGGAGGCTTTTTCCCCGGGATCAGAATTTCATAGATGACAATATCCAAAAAACACAGGCCTCTTTTTCTGCTCTTATCTTTGTTTTGGACATTTGTATCAGTTGGAATGCTATTTACAGTCCTGAGAAACAGTACTTTCTACTTCTGTAACATCCAGTTCTCCCACTCAAAAAATGAGCAGCATATGTATCCGTCTCTTCTTTTCCTGTTGTTACGCAACTAAACAAGTCTGAACTTGTTCTGAGCTTGTCATAATAAAGAGAAGCATTTAGAAAGACTATCATGACACCATGTTTTATCATGTGAGACAAGCAGTAAGAGCTTTTTTCAAGCTAAATCAATTGCCTCAATGCAAGGGAGAAGTTTACAGCCTGGAGAAATAAGCTCAGTGCACAGGTAGCCATCTAGGCTAGTCCTTAAAAAACTCCCTTCTGAAATTTAGACATGTTAATCAGGGCACCACTAAAGAGCTTCAACCTTTTCCTAGCTTCACAGCCTTCTTCTGGAGTTGTGACTGGAAAGGAGATAGTGGTGTCTTCATTCTTCTCTGTGAAGGGATTGATTCATATTCCCTCCAGGGTCCTCAAATTCATAGCTCATGGTTTGGACTGTACCTGTTAGAAGCTGACAGATCCAGTAGCCCATTTGATGTGAGTTTGCCACAACTTCATGGCTCCAGGTCCAGCCAGTAGTGAGACTGAGCATGTATGCCCAATAGGCAGACACACGTGCACACAATACATATACACATGTATGCATATATATAGATCTACATATACATGTACATCTACACATGTACACAGCTGGCTACACAGACAGAAAACACAGCAGTTAAGCAAGCACAGCACAAAAAGCCTGATGCTGTGCCCCTCTCTGACTGATCAGGATGAAAGTCTATTAGGGGGAAATATGTAAATATATATATTTGCATAAAGTGAGTATCAGTCAATGGTCTGGCTCTAGGGTGAGTCTTGCTGTAACCCAAGAGAAGCCTGGATCTTCTGGGAGTGTGACGATACCAGATAAAGCATTGAGTTAACAATAAAAAGCCTGGCTATAAATCCTGTGGTGCCATCAGACCTTTACATGTAAGCAGGTAAGTCTCTGCTCTCATTAATGTTTTGTGTATGGATTACACAAACTAGAGGCCAGGTCTCCTTCGAGATGCTTGAATCATCAGGTCACTGACTCATTCTCACAATCCCCATCTGTTGTGCCCACTCCTTTGATGAACCCACAATTCCCAGCACAATATGCACTGCTGTACACACAGCAAGACTGCAGCTCTTCTAAGAGTTTGGGATTTCAGCTTCCAACCCCCTTCAGCAGAAGAGGTGTAACCCAGATTCTTTCCTCTTGAATGCAAATCCTTGAACATCTGCACAAAAAGAAGAAAAGAACCACTGCTGCCACACTCTCTAGTCATGTATTTGGGAGAGATCTATCTAGTCATTATAATATAAATGCCCACTGGGCTGAGTACCTATCTGAGAAATACCACTCTACAAATCATTACGTGTCTTAGCATGAAATAGAAGCTGAGCTTTCATAGATGCCAAAACTTATAAGAAAAAAATCTGTAAACACCTGGGCAGTACTTTAAATTGGAAACAAGAATGCCTGTGGACTCAAAGCATCCTAAGGCTTAGATGGCAATTTTTTATAAGATGGATTTTGGATGTCTACCAAATTTGGAACAAAGTGACTGAGACAGTCTACTCTTCTGTATCTGTAAAATCTGTCTGGCATGTACTTTATTGTGGGCCCCCCTTGTAGTCCTGATGGATTGTCTGTACCTATCTTTGCAGTCTAAATATAGTCTCCCAAGCAGAGGCAGAAACATCCCACTCTGAGCTGCCAGACCTGTGAGCTCTCGCACCCCATCCAGGACATGTGTGGACAAGTCTCCAGAGAGTACAGAAAAATCATGTGCACTCAGCATTCATTCCACAGCTTCAGACAGTGAGTCATGCAGTGATTTACCAACTGAGGAGGGGCATCACCTGTGTTTCTACAATTTCAGCATAATATTTTTTGGTTTGCTTTACTACAAGAGAAATACATTCAACACCTTCAACTGCAATGCTCCCAGTATTTCTTCTTTAGCTTTGCAATATCATGCAATACTCCACTCTAACTTGTATCAATTCCTTAGAAAAAATTATAACAGTCTTTCCTTACCTGGTTAATTTACAAAAGTGCTTTCTTTGGCTATGGTGTTAATGAGCATGTGATATAAGTTTTATTTTGGATAGCAAGGCAGTGTTTCAGACACCAAAAGAAAAATATCTGGGTGTCAGTTTATGTTATCTCTTCTAGCCAAGGTTCCCATGGCTTTTTGCAGCCATTGCTCAATGAAAGCTTCCTTATAGACTTGTGAGAAAGACAAGCATTCCTTTCCCTGCTTCCTGTATGAATAAACAAGATCAGGCAAGGTTAAATGACACCAAGTAACACAGAAAACCTTCAGTCATAAATTTCTTCACTATCTGCTCCACTGGAAGAAAAGGATGGTATCAGAAAATCCCAATGATATTTTATAGTCCGTGTATGAAATTACCTGTTTGAGGATTCATCATTAAGATACAGAGCTATCTTTCTTCCTACTGACATCAAACCTATGTAATTAACCCGAGGTTCATTTATCATGCATTTTTCAGGAGCAGAAGGCAAAGAAGATGAACTTTCCTCTTTTCCATTAACCACGTTGTCCTAAGGAAGGTACAATGGGCAGTGTCACAGCCATGTCTAAGCACACCGCACTAAGAGACTAGATTATTTCACCTGCAGTTTAACAAGCTACTGGTAATTGACTGGAGGTTCTCACTGTAAATGTGATGTAAAATGTGTCAGCTCAGACTTCAGGTTAGGCTAATGAGAGAAAAAGTATTTTCTCTGGTATTTGCCTGATAAGGAGCAAGCAGCTTGTCTGTCACCTGTGTTGGCTGACATTCAGTAGCTTACTAAGGTTCAGAAACCCACTAATGTGCCTGAACCATTAGAGACAAAACAACATATCACCCTAATTAAAATGCAGCTTTGGAAGCTGCCCTTCAGGAATAATGGCATGTACAATGCTAGCTCAATTCTGTTTCATACAAGAGGGAGACTGATTATGCGGAGTCATGAGTTCACTTTACAGATGAAGGAATAATATTAATGATGGAGCTTGTAGGAACAGAAACGTGCACAGCCTTCCTTGTAGGATAGGAGATTATACTGTCAGTGCTGAATAAAAGCTTGTTATGCACTAAAAGGGTTTATTTTTAGTGAGCATTTTTTATATCTTTTTTTATGCGTTAAGATGTACCTACTATAAAGTATTACAAGAACTTACATCATGCTTATTTTGTAATTTTGTTTTTCTTCAGAAAATAAGCTCTGGCATTGTGTTGGCAGAAGATGGGTTCCCTCTGCTCCACCCTATTTTGGGACTGTTTCGAGGCAGAGGTGAACAGGCAGCTGGATAGGGTGCAGAAGTGCCCAGTAGGAAGGGCAGAAGGCAGGAGTGTCACACAGCCTGGAAACCGCCTTGCTCAGGCAAGAGCCTCTGAAAGCCAGGCCACCTACTATTCTTACCACTGTCAGTGGGAGGGCAGGGGGTTGTGATCTGCTTGTTGTTGCAGGACAAGTGGCTCTGACACCCTTCTGTCCTTCCATAACTCCCAGAAGTTCCAGCAGACTGTACTTTAGGGTGATCCTCAGGGGATTATACAGCCAGAAGGAGTCAGGGGCCCAAGAAATCCATTGCAATCACTTTGCAAAACCTCTTTGTTCAGCCAACATTTTTTCTCCTTTGGGGGGATTTGCTACCACTGGAAGTGATGTTTCACTCTGTGGTAGTGATTTTTTTTAAAGTAAAGCGTCACTGCAAAGTTCAATAATCATTCATCCAAAGGTTTGACAGCAGTTCGCTTCATTTGGTTCTTGGGCTCTAACTGATACAAAATGTAAATCTAAAACCCCAGAAACAGACTAAAACCAGCAGTGTTGGATCTCCATGCTCTTGAGGTAAAAATTAACATGGTTAGCCACTACTTTGCTCCATTCATCTTTTTCCTCTTCTCTGTTGACTGATATAGTACCTAGAAGGTGTATCATTAGCACTCACAAGAAAAATAAAGAAGGGGAACATCCTTCAATGGATTTCAGAAGCATGCTTGACCTAGAAACATGAAGAAGCAGATGAGACACTGAAATGCACCCTGAATTTAAAGGGACACTTTGAAAATCATCTCTATTCATGGCTATTAATTGTGTCAACAATTCACTGAAAGGAAAAAAGTCCAAAGAAATGTCGCATAAATGGAAATAAGCAGAAAACCAGCCACAGAAACAAGGAAAGATCCATGCTGTGAAAACAACTGCTTTCCATTTCAAAAACTCTGCTTCTACCAGGAGTTCCTGGTTTGCCACTGAATATAATGGCAGTACATCTGGGGCTGCTTTTCCTTGCATAAGGAAGTATTTTTAATTCAGACTGGGGGCAGCCAAGGAATATTTCCTAACGAAAGGGGAGGGCCCGTCATCAAGTACTACAGCATTTGATGTAAACAAACCCAAAGAATAATATCTCTTGACAATACTCAAGAGTCTGCAACAAAGTTGCACTGCCAAAAATGACAGTGACCGGATATTCTTTGCAAATAAAATATCTAAGAATTTTGGGGGTTGCCTCTCTGTGGATGATCTGTGATATCAATTTCACCCTTGTAGCTGCAGTGGTGATGGCCACAATTATTCCTTGAGCATATTTACAGCTAAATTTTTTATCCAGCACTTGCACACTGTGAACTTTAGCAAAGAATACTTTTGTGTGTGGATCAAGCTGTGTGCAGGACAGGTCCTTTTGGGTGGTGCTCAGGTCTTGTCAACAGTTTTCAAAAGGACATTTCAGTCAGAGAAAGCAATTGCCAAGAATAGGGGATGATTAGCCTGTCATCCAGACCACTTTGGAAAAGCAGGTTTCCAAAAGAAATCTGGCCTGATTTGCAGCATTAAGACATGGCTTTGCCATGAGCAATGTTTGCAGCAGCCAGTCTGCTCCTTCTGGAAAATGCACGAGCCAGTGTTCTTCCTTGGGAAGAGACAAAAAAGGTGATGGCACCCTCAGCCCTTCCTCCCCTCAAGGCAGCCACATTGACAGGTCTCTGTTTGCCTGTGAGACACAGAGATGCTTTGTCTGGGAAGTGTCACCATAAAAAAGCCACATAGGTTAGCTCACAGTTTTGCCACCACTAGACTCATGGCAGCTGGCAGAGACTGTTATTCATTTCCATCTTATAAATACTTATTTAGAAAGATGTCTCCCTGCCTTTGCATACTCTCTAACATAAATGCACTGAGAGGGCAATTGCTCAGACCTTCAGAAGATGTTTCCAGCTTGGTGCTCCATGCAGCTCCCTTTGCTCTGTGCCCAGGAAGGATTAACTGAGGCATCCAATCTGTATTAGCTGGTTAAAAGAGTTTGCAACATATAACATCAGCGAGTTCATTTTGCTCTGATTTTTACCACAAGTTACCCATGACAAAAGAGGTAATTGAACCTGTCTGTCCTAGAGATGGTTCTGTTTGGAAACAGCCCCATATTTCCCTCTGACTCATGTCCTTTGATGCAATATCTTTATTTACTACTGTGAAAATATATTTTCTAAAATTTAATCTCTTTGCGTACGGAGAGGCAAATTTTGCAAAGGGAACGAAAATGAGAACATTTTAGCAGGTAATAAATGAACAATTGAGCTCATGTTTTTTTCTCAGAAGGGATCCTTGGCTTACGGTCGAATGATTTTGGATACTAATCTGCTAAAAATAATGTGGTGTCCTGCATTCCAATGACAGGATTGTTATTGTACAGATAATACTTCAGGCTGCATGAGAGAATGTGGCTTAGTAGGTCATGTCCTTGAGGGATTTTTTTTTAACAGGAAATAACTTTTATAAAACCAAGAATGAGTTAGTAAGATACTAATTCCTTGTGCTCTTCTGCAGTCAGAACACCCAAAGGCACACTGACATTGATTGGTAATTTTTTATTCTGTGAGCATAATTTTGCATCATGCTTTAGCCTAATTTAGTTCACAGCATCTTCTTATGTTTCATATTTTTGTAGGCATTAACTGTGTGATTAACTCTGGTGTTCCATGGAATATAATGTGCCTCACACCGTAGGTCTCCATTGCTGCATCTAGACACCGTAGGAGTATCCTGATGACCAGTGACATGCTCTGTTTATTGCTGTGTGAATCAACTGATTCCACTGCAGAAAAGAGCAGGTTTGTGGTAATTGTAAAAGTGCCACACATGAGAATTACCTAAGACTGAGAATGACAAAAGCAACATTAGCCCTGAAGGCTAAAGCTCACAAATGAAGAGAGCTCTCTGATGCCATCTACAGAGGGCACACAGGAGGGAATGAAATGGGCAGGCAGCTTCTGCGTGATTTCAGTCCAAGATAAGCAGCATGGGGTTTGGCCAGAAATCCTTTGAATTTCTGGTGTAAAGCTAGTGAGTCCTCTTGTCTGACCCTGCGTGGTCTACCTGACAACCTGCAGTCATATCTGGAATACAGGATACTTCCATCTGGTCTCTTCCCTGGAGGAGATGGGGTAGTTATTCAAGTATGAATGACACTTGAAGAGACAAATGCCTCCTCCAGAAGCAATGAATGAACTGCCACAGTGCTTCTGCTGCCTCTGGCGGGACGGGGCAAAAGACAGACCTTCCAGCCATTGATGCCTTTGCCCACTTCCCCCACACGGCCCACAGAAATGGTGGATTTCCCCGAGCCAGGTGTGAGAAGCAGCTGGTACTGGTCTTTGCGGCAAGAAGCTGCAGTAGCAACAGATTCCAGGTGAGAGTGGCTGGTGGAAAAGAATAAGTTCGAGATGTCTTCTCGAGCAGAAGGATATCCCTGTTGCTCAGACATTTCTCAAGTGTCCTCACAGAGCTGAAACACAGGCTTTGTTCTGAGGACTTGTTCCCTCCTTTGTCTGGACTCTGCAGAGCAGAAACCATCCTGGCTATTGAGCACCATCCTGTCTCATTCAGACATTGCCTGGAGAAAGGGAAAACAGAAAGGGGGAGAGCACCACCCCTAGAGCTGAAGCTACTGGGGCAGATACACAAGCCCTGTATGACAGCAGTGGTTTAAGTGGTAAGGCAGAAACACTGTGACTGCTGCTGGCAATACTGCAGCTACAGGGGACAGTACCAAGCCAGGAGCATCTCCAAGGCTCCTTTACAGAAATAGGCTGCTGGAAATGGGTCTGCCTGAAAACAGCCCTGGGCCCAGAAACTTCACTAACCACTGACAGCCATCCAAGGGCAAAAGGAAGAAAAACACAAGGATGGAAGGAATTCTCATTGGTAGGACCGTGTAATTCATGATTTACATAATGCTAACTGTTCAACTCTTCCTAAGCTTACCTCTGGTAATGAGGGTTTTCCTGTCCCCTTAGCAAAGCATTTGGTGCTTGTCAGCTTGGCTCAGTTTTGGTTTACAAGTTTTCTAAGGCTTTGAATCCTGCCCTCATTTCTGTGTTTCAAAGTCTAATGCTACTTCAGAAGTTTTAGCATGATATAACATTTAATGGCAAGAAAAGTTCCTCAGATGCATAAGCCCTTGTGTTCTTCTCCACACTCCTGGTTTTAGTTTAGCAGATTAGTCAGTAGGTCACAAAGTGAGGGCCAGAATGGCCCTGTTCATACACTCCCAAGTAATAAGCAAACCTACCCCTCTTCGAGTAGTTCCTGTAAGGGTGTTTCAGTTGACTTATTGTCACCAAAGACTTTCTGTCTGTCTGCATTTCTCAGGATTATGGCTGAAGAACAATTATGTCTGGAGAGCTGATTTTTCTAGCATTATGTGTTGTCAATGCATTTGGCCACTTTATAAATGCTTTTAGGGAACATTCCAGCATTTGTGGAAAAAAATGTCTGGTTCGAGTGTTTATTTTCCAAAGAGATCACGTACTGGTATTATTTCATAATGACTACTTCTATTGTACCAGATGACTGATGGTACATTAATCAGCTTATCTGATGGATTCTGTGTGCTAGAACAACATTTTCTCACGCTATTGCTATTGATCTGTTACCATCCCATTAGCTTATAGAATTGACTTATAGAGCACTTTAGACATAGGAAAAGCAGTTACTACACAAAAGTGCCCTCTATTGTTATTAATACTCTAGAGCTAAATTCTCAAGGATTGGCTTGAAACCACTGACATACAAGAAACAGTAACCTGTGTGCCTTGTAGGTATGTGATACATCTGCACCTCCTCATGGAGTTAGTGATGACTTGAACTAAAATGTCCACAACAATGCCTTTGTATTGAATATTAACAGACCAGCTTTCTATAGGCTTACAAGAAGGTAACGCAAAGTCCAAGTACACTATATTCTAACTTTAACACTGTTCACAGTTCTCAGCAAGACACTTTCATTATTGACATCAAGTGCCTCTCTCTGTCCACTGTCAGTTCCTGCTGACTGAGAGTCACAATGATAAAGATGGTCTAGTGAAGAGCTGTTTTACACAGTCTACTGCAAAAAATGTGGGAAGGAAAAAAGAAATAAAAATTCCACTGCTATCCCAGGAGGATGATCAGTCCCTATAGCTCGCGTTTTGACAACAAGGACCTAAATAAACACCAGGTCTTTCATAGGCAGGATTGGTCTTGAGAAGAGGTGAAGTAGATAACTGCAGAAAAATCTTCTCTGTGTCAGCATCACTGTCTCTGACTGGTTTAGAGCAGAGAGACCAAGCAAGCTCCACAGCTCCCATAGTACATCACTCTCTGATGCTGCCTGCACCTCTTCTCTTGCTCCATGTCTGCCTCTGCATCTTGTGGGGAGAGCAACCACTCCAGCAGGAGGCTTCCCAAACACTGGGGTGAGAGCAAAAGAGTAAACCCAGTGGTGGGCAGCACTGCCTTGTCTCACCTTTTGCCTGGTCAGTGGCATGGTATTGCCCGAGTAGGGTGGGGCACGGGAGATGGGAGGGAGGAGAGGAGCTGGCACTTACAGCATCTGGGCATGGCTGTAGCAGAGCCATGATTGCCCCTGCTGAAAAGGGGATTTGCTCAGCCTCAGGGCTGCAAGCTTCTCATGGAAGATGACACTTCAGTGAGCAGTTTTGCTGCTGCCATGAAGTTGATTTTTTTTATGACCCAGTAAGAGGACAAAAGAATATATTTAATCTTCTTCAACTGCGGAGCAGTTGCATTTGCCTGCTTTCCTGAGGTCACTGAGCCTACCTCGCACTCTGGGGCTGGAATGGATGAAACAGCTTTGTGCAATCCAGTGTTATGGACTGCCCAAGAGACCCCTGTGACAGGACCAGAAGGAATGTAACTCTGTAATGCCTGCCCCAGGTGCATGTGGCACATTTGAATCACCCTTTCTCTGCATCTTAGCAGTCATTTACACCAATGCAGTTAGCTGCTAGTAAGCCAATTTACATTTCTTTCAGAGATGAGAAAAATAGCCAGTGCATAGTATACAACAGTGGTGAATCCCACCCAAAAGAGAAATGCTGAAATGTGACTAACACTTCTGTTAACCAGTTAAATGAAATAGACTCTACTTAAACTCCACATTCCCTCTCTCAGACAGATAGGTACATCACAGAGTACATTTTAGGAAGAGATTAACTTTTGGTTCTTTATTACACACAAGCTAAAAATACAAAGTTTTCCAGAACCTTAGTGAATATGATCTGTATTTCAGGAGTTACAGGTCCTTTAAGGGCTTCTGAGGTAAGGCTCAGTTTCTCTTAAAATGAATAGTGCTAACAAACAAGCTTTATTCTTGACTATATACTATGTCTTACAGCAATCTGAATACAACTCTCTTTTACAGTAAAAATTATTTCAGGTGGTTCCCAGAAATGGACTCTCATGGATAATTCATCTCTTCCTTTTTCACTGTGTAGGGATCTCCCATGTTCAGAAAACTGCTGCAATAATGAATCTAAAAAGAGATAGTCGGAAAAATTAGGCCTCGGACAAATTTAAATAAAAATGGATCTTAACACTGTGTCTTTGGGGAACACATAATGAAAATAGAATGGACTTTGTAAACTGATTATACTTTGTCCTTAGCTTTGGCAGCGTCTCTCCATAATCTGTTTAATTCCTTGGACTCTTGGAGAAATATCTCTTCCTTTATAGAGCTCATTCATATTAAATGAAGAATTGCTTTGTACTATTTCTTCAGTTTTTTATTAAAAACATAATTTAATTCATAGGCAAATTCTGTATTCCCTCTAGATTTTATGAATTATAAACCATACATTAAATCTAATTTACTTAAACCAACAAAATTTCTCTTTCAAAAGCTAGGAGCTCTTCAGCACCATAAGAAGTCAGCAATATCTAATCAGGCAGATGATAATTATCCTGTTTCTTTATCATGACTGTGAATCCAATGCATACTAATTGGAGCTTTATGTGCAACTCTGAGTAAAACCTCATTCTTCAAGGTGCTGAACAGCTTGCCTAACACCTGGAGGTGGTAAGCATCGATTCAAGGTGCCAAGCTCCTGGAGGAACTGGGGGCCCCTGTTATATCTCCAAGGCTTCTCCAGCTGCTTAACAGAGTTTGATGCATCTACTATAAATTCTGTTTGAGAGAGAGAAATCCTTTTATATTTATCTGTCTAATCTTTGTGTTTCACTCTTGGCTATCCAGATTTAACAGAGAACTGTGGGTGTTGTCAGACTTACAGGAATGACAGCTGAGTTTGTAATCATCTTCCTAATTCTTATTTAAAAACTAATATATATAAAAGTAATGTTATAATAAGTGTGTATATGGTAACTGCATGTCATGTAGCAAAGTATTAGACAAAAATCTCACACTGAATTCTTTATCTAGCTCAACTCTTTTATGAAGCTAAAACTGAAGGTAGGATTTCTTTTTCTTTTGAACAGTAGCTCTCTGTATTCCTGCATCTGCAGTCCCTCTTCCACACTCTGATGCACTGGATAACAGGCAAGAATTATCTGAGATACAATTTCATGACTGTAATGATAGTATCCAGGGTTCAGTCACTTGATTTTTAGTTATTATTGCCCTATCTCATGTATTTTCTTGTCTTTCTGACAAGTGCACTGAAGACATTTTTTGTCCAACATGCATGATGAATACTTGTCAAAAGGTTGTATGCCCAATCTAAACATCAGCTAAGTTTTTAACTCCAGCCTCTTGTCTTTAAAATACTACCAATTCAGTCCAGGGCACAATTTCCCTGACCAAGAGCCTTCTGCTGTAGGGTTTCAATTTCCTAAGAATGCCACTACACATCATCTGCAATTCTGCTCCCACAGCAATTCAATTTCCTAATTGCATACATAAAACATTGTATTCTTTAAGTACACTGCTTAAGTCTTTAGTTCTCAAGATAGGATTTAGGACAAATAGGTTAATTCTTGTGTTATTACAAGAGAAAACCTAATTTTCACAGCTATTTTAACAGTGCAGTATTTTTAAGTAGCATTCTGCTTATTTTTATCATTGTATGGTACTTGAAGAAACCAGAAGAAATGGATTTTCTATTAAAAAAAAAAAAAAGGAGAAATGGGACTTTTGAAGCCTTCTCTCAAAAATTAGGAGCTAGAGAGTACAATCCTTTATTTAATTCTATTACAATTGCCTGCTCATATCAGTGTCGTGCATCAGAATGTATTACCAGAAATAAGCTGAAACTTGCTGTAGCCCTTTCACTTGCTGTAATCAGTATAAAAGTTGGACATGAGCCGCTAATGTGCGCTCACAGCCCAGAAGGTCAGCTGTATCCTGGACTGTATCAAAGAAGTGTGGCCAGTAGGTCAAGGGAAGTGATTCTGCCCCTCTTCTGCTCTGCTCTGGTGAGGCATCACCTGGAGTGCTGTGTTCAGCTTTGGAGTTCTCAGCACAAGACATAGATCTATTGGAGCAAGTTCAGAGGAGGGCTACAAAAATGATCAGCATGCTGGAACATCTCTCCTATGAAGAAAGTCTGAGAGAGCTGGGCTTGTTCAGCCTAGATAAAAGAAGGCTCCAGGGAAACCTTATTGCAGCCTTTCAGTACTTAAAGGAGGCCTATAAGAAAGATGAGGACAGATTTTTTTGCAGGGTGAGGGTAGTTTGAGACAAGGTATAAGGAAGACACTTTTTTCCAGTGAGGGAGGTGAAACACTGGCACAGGTCGCCCAGAGAGGCTGTAGAAGCCCCATCCCTGGAAACATTCAAGGTTGGGCTGAACGTGGCTCTGGGCAACGTGATCTAGTTGAGGATGTTCCTTCTCATTGCATGGGGGGTTGGACTAGATGACCTTTAAAGTTCTTTTCCAACCCAAAGCATCCTATGATTCTATGATTCCAAGATTCTGTGATACACAGTAGAGTGTTTTTTCTGGATTCCACTGGGCAATATCTGTTGGTTGTTATGGTTGTGAACAGTATCGTACATAAATATGTGATACAGATTTACCAGCCTTATACCTTATATGTTAGAATTTGTTCAGGCTTTTGCCTCAACAAGAAAGAATTATTTGTTTGAGGAGTGTAATCATTTTGTCATGCGTTACTTTGAAACGTAGTACACTGCTCAGTAGTAAAGGTAGGGTGACATTCTGCTCACTAGGAGAAATAAATTAAAATAATATTTTCCCCACATTTGTCGTGCTATGATTCTTATTGAAACTGATTCGATGTAGTTGTTCTGCTATGAAAATTTGTAGCTCTTGTAAACTGATGCAAATACAGAGAACATAGACTGAAGAATGTGCAACGCAAAACACAGGAATGTCTGTGGGTGCCTGCACTGAAGTGTTGAAAATTCAGGGTGAAGTTCTTGCTCCTGGAAATTTTTCTCATCTGTGTCTCTCTCGATGTGCTCTGAACCTGTATGAATAAAAAAGAATGAGAAGTGCCCTAGTGGGTCTCCTTAAAATAAAGATCTTTTTCTCTAAATCACCCCCTTCTAAGCTGACTTACTTTTCTATATTAATGGTTGGAATGTATTACTGTCTTCAAAACAAAAAGGTAACATCTGCTTGCATACAACACAATGATGTAAAGGAAGGATAAGAAATTATAAGAAATAGAAATAAAAATTCTGTTTGTTATAAAAAAAGCTGATTTTAACATTAATTTACAAAAATATTACATAATTATGCTTTTCTTTCTAGAAAATGTGATCCCTCCGGATGAGACATTTATTATGTTGACTCTTTTGGCTGTTTATGAAATTGAATAGGTGAAAGCCCTATGACCAATGACTCATCCGATTGAGTGGCAGAAAGTAAACCTTTCCAAAAAATGCAATTTAGCTAACTGGAATACTGTCTTTTTTGTTTATTTGCTTTTTCATTCAAATGAATGAATGATTTAGAGCAATTAAATATTTAGAGCAAATGAAATACCTAACATAAGAAGTTGCACTCTGAGGCCCTGCTGGGACCAAGGAAATCAGGAATGGCTGTAGCTTCACTTCCTCTTGACAGATGGATACCTTTGTTTAGGGATGGGGATGACCTGAGTTTACAGTGCTGTCCTGCTTTGGTACAACTGAGCAAGCATCAACCAGAGGTGTGCTTGAAGTCTTCTGAGCCCAGGAACTGTGGGACTTTGATTTTCCACTCACTTGCCCTTAAATCATTTCAACTCAACATGAATAACATTGAATGTTCAGTGGGGACAAAGGGTCTTGCTGCCTTGCTTGTGCTGCGTTTGTCTGAGAAGCATGGAAGGGATACCCCTGGGCTATGCTTGTGGACTGTATTGTTGCTTCCCCACCCAGAATATGTGATGTGGGCAACAGGCAACACTTGGCAGTCTCACTGCTTCATGGGCAACTCAAAGTGAGCAGAATGCCCAGGACTTTAGGGGCAGGTTGGGGATACATGTGGGAGGCCATAACTAAGCACCAAACTAAGGTAACAGGATGAATGAGCCCTGAATAGATGAGGATTACAGGAGGATAAGAAACAGTAAAGACATATAAAGGTCAAGAAACAACTAAAGATAACTGTGCCATCCTGTTGGGATTAATAGGAAGACAGCAAGTAAAGCAGGATAAGTGAAAGAGGAGAGTGTGGAAAGAAAGAAAAGCTTTTGCTTGTTTTGTTTTACAGGTACCAGAAGGAAATAATGCAGTGTTCCTTTATTTTCTGAATGGGAGAGGAGAGTGAGGTAAGTTTCAAGCGTGCTCATCAACAGAATGAGAAGTCAGGAAACCAACTCTTGTTCTTTATCACTTCTGGTGGGAGGAAGGGAGCTGGTAAAGGAGGAGAACAGATTTCATTTGCATGTCCACTGGAGGAGCAGTGAGAAGAGTGGGAGGACAGTAAAACCTTTTATAGGTTTCTAAGGCACAGAGAATTGTGAAAACTTGAATTCTAGTCTCTCTTCTCTGGAACATTCATTAGTGTGTGGGGTACAGAATACAATTAAAAACTCCCATTTTATTGGCCAAGGGGCTGTCAGAAAGAAATCTGGCATTTATGTTGTTGTATCCTTCTGTTTATTGTACTTGATTTTGCATCAGTATTCAACAGGAGCATATTGCACAACTTGTATTGTCATTAATGTTTCATAAGCTGGTTCTAAAGGAAGGAATGGAAAGAGGATGTTTTAATGTGCTGTTGTGGTTTAGGGTCATGGCAGCCCCTAAGACCTAACAGACGCTCTCTGTTAACCCCCCTCCCTCCCCAAAGGGGAAGAGAAAAGGAATAAGGG
>JANHFX010021437.1:7745-29049 GCA_027560015.1 Chloroceryle amazona | reverse complement strand
GCAGTCCAAGAGGGGAGAAGAGCCCGGGTAAAAGCCCAAAAGACTCTTCTTTATCCCTCTGCTTGCTACTGAATATGCCATCTATGGGCTGGATACCTCGTTGATCAGTTTGGGGTCATCTGCCCTGTCCACTCCTCCCTAGGTGCAGTCTTTCACTTTCTGCACCCCCCAGTGTGGTACACACCATCCAGCAGTGGCCTTGGTCTGCACACCAATTCTTGGCAGTAGCTCTAACCATGGGCTGTTATCACTGCCAGCAGCAGACACTGTCTGTGAAAACATGCTGCTAACTTCAGAGAGTGCTGTTAGTTAGAAGTACTGAGCTGAAAAGTAAAATCACTGAACAGAATTAGTCCTGTTTTCACCCAAACCAGGACATGTGCGGAAGGATAAATTTAGTGAAAGGAAAGTGTTTGTTTCTTTGTTTCTTTTAATTTATTTATTTATTTATTTGGAAAGCGTTTGGAAGAAATTAAAGCAATGGCTCCTGTATGTATTCACGATGATGAAAAATGTTTCTCCTAATGTCTCATTTAGTCCGGCCCATTTAGTCCAGCCCATTTAGTCTGTGTGTAATAATACATGAAACATTATAGGACCAGTGAGTCAAACCAACAGTGTCTCTTACATTGGCAGGACAAGATCACTATCTGGAGTGCATTCCCCTTATAGTTCCACAGCATCCACTAGTCTTGGTTAGAAAACGTCAGAAGGTAACATACATCACTGCCTCTTCTCTTTAAGGGATTTGTCTACTCCCTTTCAAGCTTGTAATAGTATCTCCCTTTCGTCTCTTTTAAACTAGCTTCACCAACTGCCCTCTAGTTCTAGCACTGCAAGATGTAGAGCATTTCACTTTTGCATTTACCTTTTCCACCACCTTCATAATTTTGTAAATCTTACTACTTTTTTTCTTTCAGCCTTCTCATTGCCCTGTTGAACAGCTTCAGCCTTTTTAGTTTTTCCTAATAGGACTGCCATGACACTCTTTCAATCACTTTAGTTGTCCTTCTGTATACTTTGTCTAACACTGAAACAATTCTTGAGGAATGCTAAATTTTAAGTTTGTAAGATGGATGTTTTACAGAGTGGCAAAATGATGTTCCCTGTCTTATTCTCAATACCTTTCCTGACAACGATCTATATTTTACTGGCTGGTTTTGGATGATACTAAACATCAGGCCAAAGATTTTGGTAAACTGACCATGATGTTTCCAAGATCAGTTTCCTGATCTGAAATGGCCAATTCTGAACATGTAGGTGCACTTCAGATTCCTTTTCCCTAGATACCTTGCTTTTTATTTAGATAGAGTGAAAATAATTTGATTCTGGTTCGTCCACTCAGTTTTGTAAAGTTCTTCTGGAGTTCCTCCCTGCCTAATGGAAGGCATTGTCTTCAAACTTGAGGATTTTGCTGCATTTCTCTTTCCAAATCACATGTAAAGATACTGAATAGATCTGAATAAACCCTACAGGACTCTACTGATGATGATTCTTCACCCTGGAAAGTTGTAGTCTTTATTTTCCATCTTCTATCCATCCTCCAGTCAATAAAAGCTCATTTCCTGCACTCCTGTGGCAGTATAAGGATTTTTATTTTTATTTTTATTTTTTTTTTGACCTTTGGCATGTAATCTGGTCAAAGGCTTTTCTGGAAATTCAAATGTGCTATCCTGTTTGTTCATGCTATAGAGCTCCAACAGGCCAGGGAGGCGGGACACTCCTTCACCTCAGCTATGCTGATACTTTAGACTGTTTATTCATGTATTCAGCAATCCCTCCTTTTATTATAGACCTTTTCTACCTTTTTCCCATGAATCAGACTCACTACTCAGTAGCTCCTATGTCACTCCCTTCCAGCACGTGCTGTAGATGGTCAATAGTCTCGCAATTTTGTGTCTCATTTCCTTCCGAGCTCTCCTCTCCACTCCTCTCCCATGTTCAAGTTGTAGAAAACATCTGTATTATCCCCTTGGCTGAAGGTAAATGTTCATGTGTACCTGCAGTGCTTGATGAGGACATGCATATGAAAAAGATCATAGCCTAGTAATGAATAGTAATTTTTCAAGTGTTCAAGAAATAATGTTATTTATCTATATGTTTTGGACAACTTAAACTATAGGCCATAATAAGGAATGTGTTTGTAGGGCTTGTGATTAAATGTCCCTCTAGCCTAGCATCCTGACACTAATAGCCAAGTATATCAACAAGATACACTCTCCCAGTTGCTAACAATTTGTGGTTTAGGAAAACACTGAAGAGTTAATCCCTATTCATCTTCACTATGACACTCATGATTTTATAGGTATCTATCTATCTGTCTATCAGGGGAATGCTCCTGGCTGAAGAGCCTTGTCTATTAAGCAAATCCTCTCCTTTCTGTCCTACACTTTTGATCAACATTATCCTTCTCTGGACCTTCAGCTGGAGATTTTTGATTTCCTTACCTATTATCAAGTCCTTTCCTTGTTTTCAATTGTTTTGCCTGGAGTATAATGTTCAAAATAGCGCACCCCACAAGCTTGTTAATTTTCTACCCCAGAGCTCCAACTTACTCTGGCATGGTGATTTGCAGCTCTTTTAAATTGTGTATACCTGTCTCCACTCTATGCTAAAAAAGCATCCCATATTTCCACCTAGGATTTCTGTGAATAAGAAAGTGCGCATACACTTTGCAGAGTGCCCATCATGGCAGTTAAACTTTACAGGTGAAATAACTTAGTTAGATAGATGCTCACTGCCTATCAAGAAACAAACTTGTCATAAAACTAATTGTAAAAGAAAAGGGAGCAGTTTTTTATCAGATTACCAAACTGAATCAGCAAGCATATCACGTGTTGGGAGGCATGCTGGGGCAAGAGACTTATGCAGCGGTAAGCGTGGGAAGAAAGGGCAGAAGCAGTCTTCTGGGAAGCAATGACCCATGAAGACAGCCAGGCTACACCCAACCTGCATACTGACTCACCATGGGTGGGACAGATGCAGATCAGTCGCAGAATTGAGCTGGATGTGTGCTGAACCTGGTGCATTCTGAACAAGTTAGACTTACTAGACACTTGCACAGCAACTGTGTTGGGTGTCCATGCCCTGGTGTTGGAAGCTTTAAGGTTGGCGTCTGTGAGAAGAGAGCTGGGGCTGCCCCTGTGTTGGACAGTTCCAGCTGGCTCCAAAATAGACCCATCACAGGACACAGATGAGCCTGTCAGGCAAGCTGGTGGCACCTCTGCGAAAACCTATATAAGAAGGAGTTAAAAACTTGCACCACAGCTATGAGAGAGCGGAGTGAGAAAATGTAAGGGAAGCAGTCCAGTGACACCAAGATCAGAGAAAACAGAGAGGATGAAGGTGTTCCAGGTGCCAAAGAAGAGATTCCCCTGCAGTCCATGGAGGAAACCAAGGTGATGCAGGATGTCCTCCTGCACCCTCTGAAAAATCTTGGTGGAACAGATAGCCGTGTTACAGCCCATGGAGGACCTCATAACACAGTAAGTGGATGTGCCCTGAAGGAAACCTGCAGCCCATGGAGAGTCCATGCAGGAGCAGGTTTCCTGGAAGGACCTGCAGCCCATGTGGGACCCATGGTGGATCAGTTTGTTCCTGAAGAACTGTACCCTGTGGGAAGGACCCTTGCTATGGCATCAGGAAATGTGAGGAGGAAGAAGCAGCAGAAAGGTGCTGTTATGGACTGACCACAGCCCCCCATTCCCCATCCTCCTGTGCCACCTAGGGGAGAAGGAGGTAGAAGAGGTAAAATTGTTGGGAACAAAGGACTGAAGTTGAATCTAGGAAGAAGATCTAGGCTGGGGAGAAGGTGTTTTAGTTTTGTCTTTGTTTCTCACTATCCTACTCTTTTTTTTTTTTTTTTTTTAATTGTCCATAAATTAAATTAGTCTTCTCCAAATCAAGTCTGGTTTGATAGTGACTGACAAGTGATCTCCCTGTCTTTATCTCTACCCATGAGCCTTTTCACCTTATTTTCTCCTCCTGTCATGTGAGGAGGGGGAGTGGCAGAGTGGCTGGGTGGGTATCTGGCAGCTTGACAATGCCAACCGCAGTATTAGTTAACACATGCAAAGTGACTCATCGCACAGGCAAAGACTAAGTACAAAGTACTCATTTCTCAGGGCTGTCCAGTTTCTGGGAACCTTAGTCAGAGAGCAGCACCCAGTCATGTTAGGAATCTGGCAATCCTGGCAAAAATGTGATGATGGTATAAAAATCTCAGAAAAACACATCAAATTAACACAAGAAATTATAGAGTTGGTCAGTCTGTACGCAATGTTAAACAAGATAAGATAAGAACTGATTTACAAGAGAAGGTGATGTGTAGTGTCATTCTCAGTCATGAACATGGGAACCACCAGCACTATGTACTGCCTCTCTCTTCCCCCTCATGACATTCACAGCTGCAGTCAGCCCTGTCCACTGGGACACCCACCCTGCGTGAAGGCTGGGCAGGGCTCCCTTGGGAGAGCAGAGAACAGGCTGTCAAGGTCTGGGTGCACTGGGCTACCCACAGGAGCCCTGGAATGCAGTATACACATACCACTGTGCGTTAGTGCAGCCCTCCCTCTGTTTGTGCTCAGGGAGTGCACCAGACACAGTCCACGTGTCCCTGATAGCACAGAGTACGAATGTTAGCAAAAGGTGCTTTCTTGGACCTTACAGTTTTGCTTATTCAAGTGATAACTTCATTTTTATACAGTTTGCAGAAGTCTTGGACTTTGTCCAAGTCACACTTGGTGTTTTATCCAGCAGGCGGGATTGCTGCTGCAGTTTTATTTTCATTGTAGTCATGGGTATGGTCGGGGTTTGCTTTTCCCTAGCTTTCTGTTTGTACAGCTGCAATCAGAACATTAATGAGCTCCTTGAAAAGCCTCGGTTAGGTAGTGACATTCACTTCATGATTCTGCAGAGTGTGTTCTCAGATTCAGCTACTACAGGACATATGTTTAAAAAATACCTGAGCGTACAGTGACCACATCATTAGAAATGACAGCATCATTCCAAACAGACAAATGGCAGAATGATTAAGCTCTGTGAAACCACTGTGTTTAGGAGAAAAGGGATGAAAACCGTAACACAAAATTGTAGGTGCTGAATCTGTGTAGTTCAGGTCAAATGCCAACAAACCTTAGAGCCATCCAGAGATGTTGTTGTGCTTACTGAAGTTAATGAAAAGATTCTCACACATTTCAGTACGAGCTGGATCAGACTCAGCTATCTCAAAGTGCAACACACAGTGCAAAATAATGAATTCACAGTATACTGTTCTGTACCTTTTTTTTTTAATGCACCATGCTTTGAAATCTGTAATTATTCCTTCTTTTTTTTTTTCAGTCATTTGAGCAACTGAGTAAAATAGTTAGTGTAATATTATTTGGATGTCTGGTTGCTTTATAACTAACACTCAAGATCAGTAAAACTGAAAAATTCTGATGATCATGTCCTCTCTGCAAACATGTCTGAAATCAGTTTCCTTTCTCCCAATGTTATCTACTCAGGCAAACAACGAGGCAAACAAAGACAGAGTGAAAGATTCTTGAAATATTGCTTAAGAATTTAAATAGGTCATCTGATAGCTATTAGCAAGTATAAAGGAAGAGATAAATATGTACACAATGTCTAGGGCAAGACAACCATCCCTGAAGTTGTCAAAATGATTAATTAGGTAACTCTTAATCAAGAGCTGGCTGTCCTTGAAGAAGACATATCCTGGAAAATATATAAACCATATGTACTTAGAGATTATCTTGGTTTTAGGTACTTTTGTACTGCCAGCTAAACAATGTTTAGTGCTATGATTAGTACTACCTTATGTAAACTAGCCTCATTATGTTACTAAAAATCACACCCACAGGGCAAGAGATCCTCGTCCAGGTGAAGACCCATCCTCATGGAGCATGTGTAGCATGAATAGGTGATTGTGTAATCATATGTAAATTACTGATCAGCCAGCGTTAGTGGGAAGCTCTTGAAAACATACCAGTTGATAACTTCATGTATGAAAGGAACTCTGGGAAGTACCAAAGTGTGCTAGCTTTTTGTCACCTTGCACCCAAACTTGCGAAACTTTATAATAAATATCTCATTTCACTGTGAGATTGGCTCATTGCACATCATGTAAATGATTTTGGCATAACTCCAATGCAACATTGAAAAGAATACAACAGTATATCCAAGAATTCACAAGTCTGTAGGATGTCCCAGTGAGAGCTATTCAAGCAACTGCAGTTTGTTCTTCCTTGTGCGTGATATGGTATCGTATTTAAGTGTTGTGATATCATATTTAATTGTAAATGAATTACAAGCTATTCCAACTTCGGTAATGGAATGGGTGACACTGGGACAAATCTGGAGTTTGTAAAGGTAGAGACTGTAGGTTGCCTCATTTAAAGACATAAGTAGACATGCAGTGAGTAAGCCAGGGAAAAGCAGGATGGCAAGTGGTTAAATGCTTTTCTGAGTGACTGAATCCTATCCTTCCCTCAGCTATGGACTGCTTCTTTTTTTTTCTTTTACATTTAACCTGATGTCTAGGCCAATAAGTGACCCCAAGCTTTAAAAACTTAGGGCCCTGATTATTTTTTTTGAAGCGCAGAAATTGGCATATATTTAGTATTGATAATCTTGTCTTCAACTTCTCTGCCTCTAGAATGAGAATAATGATACCACACAATGTAGCAGTCACTTTGGGGAGATAACAGTAATAATAATTTTGAATTACTTACCTTATTCCTAAAACCTCTGTAAAGAAAATGAGATTTCTTTTTAATCCAAATCACTGGATGAGGTGAGAAACTACAGAAGAAAATGGCAGTAGAGTTTCATATTATTAAAGATAATGACAAACTCTGTGCATTAAATGATTAATTAAAATTGCACAGAGATCCTCAATTCTATCATCCTTTAGGTTCTAAACATGAGTTTAAAATATTTTCTTGATATTAATGCATCAATTTTGAACTTATTTTTAAAAATTTAACTTTCATTCCCAGTGCCCCCTTAATCACTTGAACTTCTGGAAAAGCAGAGAGCAATCATAAGATGCTGTGCTAGGAAGAGAAGAGTCACAAGTTTGGAAGTCGTTTTCTGTTACCAAGATATATATGCCAGTTATAAGTCTCTTTCTTTCCAGTTTCTTTTGTTTGCTGCTCTTCTGCCATTCATACAATTAATTTTCTAATTCATTCCCAGATTCCAAAGGTCCTTGATGAACTTACAGGAAGCAGTATTCTGTTATGCTGCATTACAGAAGTCATGCTTCATTTCCAGAGCTGAGAATATTTGAGATTTAAAATGCAGTCAAGCTTTGGCAAGCATAACAAATGGTGCTTTCCCAACTCAAACGAACTCTGTGTCAGGTTCTTCTCTCATTTTCTCTTGTTTTCCAATGAATTCAACTGTAATGGGCATTAAGCATCTAAAATTTAAAAAATAAGATACTGAAAACCAAGTATGACCATTAAAAATGCTGTATAATCTTAATATCTAACGCTAGCAGCCATGCATGAAGCCACAAAAGATGGCACAAGGGGCTGAAGGAGCTCTTCCTGTTAGGTTCCATAACAGTGGAGGATGCTGGGTCCTGCTAAGCTTCTGTTCCCACAACATGCTGGAGGGAGCTTTCCTTACCTGCACAGTTATTAATCTGCTGATATGCTTGCACCTATCTTCCCATCTGTCATGTTGCACTAGAAGCATCTGAAAGGCTTCACTCTGCAGGAGACAGGTAGTGAAATTTTACAGAAGCAACCTTTGCTTTAGACTTCCTTTGGGAGTGGTAACTCCTGAAACTGTCATGTTATTCTAACATAATGGGTCTCGAAATATTCTTGACAAAGCAATAGTTTTACATACTATTGCTACTCCCTTCATCCTGATCAGATAGCCAAAAATGGTGGAGTTGTTTGCTACTCTGTCTAGAAGCAAAAGTGGTTGGCAGTGTGTTTCTTTGTTTGTTTTGTTTGTTTTTTTTTAGTTTATTTTCGAACATGTATCAAGCTCTCTATCTTTGCACTGAGGAAGAGGAAATAAATAAAAATAGATTATTAATTCATTTTTAGCTTTCCTTCAGTCTACACGCACCCCCAAAAGCCCATTCATTTGTCTCTAGCTGAGGTCATGCCCTAGAGCTAGGATTAATATTTGGTCTCCCTCATGTTCATTGTTCCACTATACTCCTCCTTCTCTTGAGGGACCAATCTGTCTTCTATTAATAGCATGTAGATGAAGGCCTTCTCTTTCATGCAGTCAAATTTTTGCATTCCAATAACTAAAACAGATGACAGACATCCTGGTTTTGACTGAGAGTTGACAGAGATGAATCTGGCACATCATATAAATTAGCATAAGCTATCTAATAAG
Organism: Chloroceryle amazona; assembly: GCA_027560015.1. Classification (NCBI taxonomy): domain Eukaryota; kingdom Metazoa; phylum Chordata; class Aves; order Coraciiformes; family Cerylidae; genus Chloroceryle; species Chloroceryle amazona. The sequence continues at coordinate 20,682 of JANHFX010021437.1, read as the reverse complement.
TTTCAAAATTTGATGTGCCAAGCTTGCATTTATCTTACGGTAAATGTAGAAATTACAGCACTAAAAATAAACTTTGCTAGCATGGAGATTTCACTTTTCTCACAGACAGTTGGTCAAAAAGACACCTCAGAGCCCTAATAGCTAATTACCCTTAAGTTGCAGTATCACAGAAGTAATCATTTTTAAAAGCCAGTCAAGTAAATAAAATTAATTTTCAGAGTAATTAGGCAAGCAGCTATGACTGAGATGAGAGATTCAATTAGCAATTGAATTATGCAGACCTTGTTTATGCTGATATGAAAAACATTCCTATCATGACAACTTCAAGTGTAAATGTTTCCTTTCAGCCAGGCAAATAAACAAATCTATTTCTGGGCAATTATTATCACACTTCAGGTAGTGAATGTTGTGAGCCATAACATTGCATGCTAAGTGACTGTCTGCTAGAGATGTGGAATCAGCTTTTAGAAATGCTCTGCCTGAGGTGGTGTCTGTTTCTGAAATCATTTAAGGAGTAGTAATAAATAGCAAAATCAGGATTTTCTTTTGGTTTGGTTTGTTTGGGTTTTTTTTTCTGTATATATTCCAGAAGGCAAAATAGTGTCAGAAGACATCCCCTTTTACTCTGCCTGTGAAATGGTTACGGTCCCAATATTTGGTAACCCTTGAGAAAGTTGTCAGCTCCACTCTTGCAGCACAGAAGGAAGCACCCCTTCTAGTGCCCCTTCTGCAAGCACAGAAGGATACAGAACAGAAAGAAAAAAAATGTCCTTTTCAAGTATAACAGTGAAAACATTTTCTTGGATGTTGCAAGCTTTGGACAGCCTTTGCACAGTTCATCTCAGTTATTTTAGGCTCCTAACTAAACTGCCTAATTTGTTGCTTAGTCTATTTGCAGTGAGTGGTAAGAGATACCTTTAAAGAGCAATTCAGCCAAGACAGCTGCAAGTGCCTATCTCTATTCATTGATTAGAAAAGGTTTGTTGGACAATACAGTTAAGGGATGAAGGTTTTTGGAACACGTTTAGGATTTCCAGAGGTGTCATAGGGCTGATGGAACACCATATTGTACACCTGGACAAATGTCTTGCAAGTACACTCAGCCCACAGATAATTAGACCACATCTCTGCTTGTTACTATTTTGCATAGTAGTAATTTTCCAGGGATACAGGAAAGCCTATTCTTCATTCTCTACCAATTTTACAAACAAATATTATATTATCTTAAATTGTCTTAATGATATTAATAATCTGTAAAGCAGATTGACTGCAACTATGCTACTGTATTATGAAATATTATTTCATCTAGTCTCAGTGTTAAGCATTATTCTTCTAGACGATGCAGCCCTGTATGTGTTGCAGTACTTTTCATATCAAATCATATACATAGAAACTACAGATTCAGGTAGAGTATTTAAATGTTGCTTTAAACTAAAAACAGAAAGTGTTGTGTTAAATTAGTTATTTCAACTATACTCCAGCATCTTGCATTTAGAAAGTGGCTTGGTACTTTCTCACCATCTGTGCAGGGCCATATGCACCTCTGGTACAAGCAGGTTCGACTCCAGTTGCTTCATAAGCATTCCATTCAGATGCCTGCAAAATAGCAAACAGAGCCAAAGAATTTCAAAAGGTGAAGAGGCCACCAGCAGAGCATGAACACATGCTATCTTATACCCCTATCATATATGGTAACTTGAGTATTTTACACAATACAGTCATGATGCTCCAAAGACTAAAAAGTCTTTGTTGGAGTTGCTCTCCAACATAATCTTGGACACCACAATATCTCTTGCTATTTTAAGGGAGACATGGAAGTGCTGAGGTACTTATGCTGTAAATGGGGTCTTCTCTAGTCTGAACTTTGTATTATTTTCCCTCTGTGGACTGTGTGACACAGAAAACTCTTGCACACTTGGCAGATTTGCTTGTTGTTCACTGTGTCTCTCTTGGCAAGCCTAAAACCTTAACTACTGTAGCATCTAAGAAATGATAACAAATAGTAGGCAACATCGTAGTTACAGTAAATCAATGCATGTACACAGGACATCACATCAACCTTAGTGTGAAACAAGAAGACCAGGCCACAAGCTAAAACTTTCTGTGATGTCTGTACACAGAGGAACATGAAGAGAACACATAGGTCCATCCAAAGAGCAGCAGGGAAATGGACAAATTAACAAGTGACTCACACAGGACTGCTCTGTGATGGCAGCCATTGTCAATGAACATGATGGAAGGGTAAGGGCAAGGCAGAATTGATTGCCCTGTCCTTTCCAGCATATTGACAGACATGAGTGAGTATAATATAAGCATCTCATCTGCCATCCAGTTTTATGTTTCTTCTCGGGGAATGAAATTAGGCAACAAGCTGTCAAAAATCACCATGGCTCAGAAACAGCGCCAAGAATATATGACTACATATAGAAACAGGAATAGATATGGTAATACAAAAACGAAGTTAAACTCCTCTTCATTTTTTGAATCTGTTGCTCATCTGAATCAAGTAAGGCTCATGGTGTCTGAAAGAGGCTGTAATAAAGTCTGCTGAAATAAATCCTGCAAAATAAGTTAGGTGGATTTCACCTAGCTCCCAAAAGAGACACATCATCACAAAATCGCCACTGCTCCTGCCACTAACCAGCATCTGTGCTGGCAATTTCAACAAAAGAGCTGAAAGCACTGCCAGAGGACACAGAATGAAATCTTTACTGCTCCTTAGGGACTGTCATTTGGGACACACATGGAGGCACACTCACAGGAGCAGAGAGCAGCAAGCATCTGCATTTACAGCCTGAGAGCCTCCAGCTCCCCTCTCAGTCCAATTTATGGCCGTTTATCTATCCTCACATGGCTTTCATCACTCAATTACTTCAGCAGTGTGTGTGTGTCTGTGTGTGCATGTCTAATATTTTATGATGTATCAAAGTGTTCCTTCCTTTCTTTGAAATGGATAAAGAACTGAGGTGGACATGCTAAATGCCTAACCAGCATATATAAGAACGTTCTTGTCACTCCCACCACAGTCACTGGGCACAAAGCCAGTTTCTTGAGGCTTGTTTCAGGAATGGTTGACTTTCACCTGAGCTGATCAGAGGTATCCAACTTCCAGGCCTGTTGATGTGGTAGTTTTTATAGGTTTGATATTTTGCATGTTTGTTTTGCTTTGAGGTTTTTTTTATTATTATTATTTTTAAGAAAGAACAATAATATAAATTACTTAGTATATTCTAGGTACGTAGGCAGGAACAACATTGCTTAAATATGACAATACCAAGTATGTAATATTGTCATTATTTGTTATCAGTGTTTTGTTCAGCCAATTATTTTGAGACTTCATTCAAGATGACTATAGCCAGTTTAATCATCCAGAAAATTGGTATTTCTTCCCTTACTGGGAATATTCAAGTGATCACTAATTCAGGTGATTGAATGTACCGAAGAGAATGTAATAAACTGTTGTCCTCAGAAATAACTAGAGATGGACTTGTATAGGCTGTCTCAGAAAAGAAATCTTTGCCAAAGTTAATCCTCAGCAGCTCAGAGTATTCTTTATTCAAACTAGGTGTTACATATTCCTTACTCAAACTAGGTGTTACTAGGTCTTACTTACATATAAATGATTCCACGTGATGCAACAAAATATGGATAGACAAGTACAGTGTATAATAATTACAGAACAAAAAAAGTTCTGTAAGTGCTTAGGAAATTTACTAGATTTATCATATTTCTTATTATTACCATGGAAAAAAAAATAGCACTGTGAGGTAAGAATTAGAGAAATGACTCCTAATTTGCCACATTTCAGCTACTCGTCAGTGTGAACATCCTACAGAGACTTAGATCAGCACCAACTTTCAGCTCTCATGCAAAATGACTCCAGTGTTTCCTATTGTAAAGGTAACATTGCAAAAGAAATTTCCCTGAGGTTTTGTACAAAGGTGCACAGTGTTGCTATCTTTGTGCAGTTCTCCACCTTTTCACCTGTTTACTTTATTTTGACCACTATGTTTCAAAAATAGTCTGCTTTAAAAATACATGTTTTGCATAAAATCCTGAAAAAAACACAGTTTGTGGATTAATGTATTTATTCCAGTAATTCTACAAGCCTTCGTCCCCACAGGAAAAATATTAAGCATTATCATATCATTATCAAAAACGTCTCAAAACTTGTCCTGGAGCTAACAAATCATGTGATAAGTTTATAATATTTCCTTTTATCCATGTCTTCATCTTTATTTTATGAGATAAACCTTGTGTTTTCAAAACCAGGTTTCATTTTCACAGGTGCTTGTGAAGTATACAGTTGCCAGCAGTTAAATATTTAGTAAGAAATGTCAAGGCTACAGTGCTAAATGCTGCCACCTGTTACCACCATATTAATATCTCTTTCTTCAAGAAACAATTTCAAAATTTTAATTAGGTATCTTCCTTTTATCAAGGCCTAAGCTTGAAGATCTTAAAGTTACAGTAGCATTTGAACTAATTTATTTTTTAATCTGCAGTTTAAAGTGATAATTAAGGCAGTTATCTCACTCAAGGTCTGCATTCACATCACAGAAATCATCAGAGCTAACAGTTGCAGTTCAGCCCAGACTCGAGATCAAAGCAACTTACAAGCTCCACATCACGACTGAAGTACATTGGCAAAACAATGTGGAAAAACCTGTACCTGTACAGACTTTCATACCTCGAGCCACTGCAGTTGGGGTCAAATTGATAACGCTTCATAGCTTGCTTTACAAGCTAACAGGGAAAATAATACTGTATTTATCAATGTTGTAACAGCTACGTCTTTCAATAGAAACTGTTATCTCCAGAGTAGGTGTGGTTGTGTGTACCCCTAGTGAACTCACAAGTCTGTAGTAGAAAAAAGGGAGAAGCGAGAGGCAGTAAGTATATTAGTTTGTGGTAAGACTCTCTACTATTGCTCAGCTTATTCAAAACTAGCCCCTCTACACAACAGAAGTGAATACAGTGGAAAACTAATGTATATACATCTGTGTGTGCAGCCTGCTCTGACTCAGGAAGCTCTGCAGGCATCTTTGGTTCTTTTCTTGCATATGAAGAAAACAAATCTACTGTTAGTTTTAGCAGCTACTGCAGCACTAGCTGCCTGTCTGTCTTCTTTCAGACATGACGCCTGGTCTGTTGGTTTAGTTTATTGAGCTGGCACATGATTTACAGGTGTACATTTTGTTCCTTACTTTGTGCTGCATGAGAGTTCTCAAAGCACTGAGATAAAAGGATAGCACTGTGTCCTCAGAGAAAGCACAGGTCTACTTCTGAGAAAGTTTCTACATACTTGCCATTAAGTATGTGAGGCAGATAGCCACAGAAGTGTTTCTTCATACACCACACCTTTTTTATTTTGATGATGTGGCAGATTTCCATCTTGGCCATCCAGGTTGAAGGGGAGGTCATGCTGTACTACCACAGGCATTAAGAATTAGCAGTTCATGTACAGCCATTAATTCTAAATCTGTATTTGTGAAGTTTTACAGAGGCTTTATCAAGGTATGAGGCTGAGATGAGAATACTTCTTGTTTTCTTCCTTAGCTATGTGCATCCTTGTTCTCTGACTTCAAACTATATTGTAACCTTGGGGAAAGGGTCTGTGTTGTCCAAAACCAGAGATGCTAAAGGCATAGGCTGGACAGCACCTCATTCTGGTAATGAGTCCAACAAAGTCAGAGAAAGACCATCATCTTTTTAACTCTGCCTACTCTACTCCTATAATCTTTTTTTCAGACTAGCACAGCTCATACATAGCTGCATGTGCATGGAGCCTGTTGTATTCCAGATTCATTAGAGCTGCTGTGCACATGCACATTGAACTTCAATGCCTGTGCTGCAAAATCAGCATTGAGAAGGTGTGTGACTTCCAGTGCATGTGCAAATCAGTTGTACAGCAGGTCCATATGCTATGAACCTCTCATGTTGTGACTATACGCTACAGCACAAGTAAGCACTTGAGAAGTGGCTGTATGTCCTGGATTTGTGAACACGCCTGCACTCAGATATGTAGGAATCCTTGGGAAAAACAAAACAAAACAAAACAAAACACAAAAGCAGTAGTTTAGAAGGTGATTTATAAAGGCAGCAGCTTACTGCTAAAATGGGTACAGCAAGAGTGTGTACACCTGGCATAGCAGTGTTGCAGATTAACTTTCCAATGTGCTCACAATGCCAGTTCAGTCATAATGCCAGACCACTGTGTAACTGGGGTGTGACGACCCATTACAAATAAACTGATTTTAGGTTCTTAGTTTATTTCAGAGAGCTTGGAAACTATTTAGATAGAGTGGAAGCTAAACGGTGAATAGAAAGTCTAAAGCAATATACTGGACGGGGAACCCATGTCAGAAAAGATGAGCACTGATGTACTACTTATCTCTGTTTTGTGTGGGTGGAGTTCTCCACTCTGTGCCAAATTGGCCTGTATTTTTACATGTATGAAATGCCTTTTCAGCTGTGTGTTTTCTGACTGGATGAGTATTCAATGGAGCGAAGCAGAAGACTCAAGAAAGTTAACTACTCTTGTTCTTGTATCCAATATTTCTTTCTTGTCTCCTTGAAAATTGTTAGTTTATAAGACTGCAAAATTCTATCCAAAAGCAAGAATAGTTACCAATGGATTTCCCAAGCACTGCAACATACAGAGAAATACGAACTGTCAAAGCAAGCCAAGACAAACAGTAGCAGAAGCCTAGAGACACATAAATCTTGGACTGAGTCAAAACCACCCAGAGGTTTTATATAACTAAAAATTTGGAATTTAATTTAAAAATAGCCTGTTAAATATAAAACATTGCAATACAGTAGATGAAAGTGTATCCACAGAGGGAGTCAATCTGCTCACTTATAATAAAATGAGACTAAAAATGGGACCCAGGTATACTGGAAAGAGAATCAAGGAATAATATATTCCTTAAGGCAAGAAACCTGAGTGTGACTTAGCTTAAGAATGCTGTAACAAGCAGAAAGAAAAGTCTGAGCTTTCGTATAGGCTCAGACACCAGCCTTTCATCTGCTGCCCAGTTGCTCTGTGTTTTCCATCTATGGCATAGTAGTTGTTATCCCATAACAGGACTGGATGTTTGGCTACACAGGAAATAAAGTTCAATCACTACATAACAGATAATTTGGTTTTAGGCACAACTCTGCCAGTAACTCTTGCTCACACTTCTTAAAATTTCATTTCACGTGCCTCACCCAGTCATGTCCATACAAAGTGTTGGTCAATAAAGGCAACAGGAAGTTTGCCATGACTTCAAAAAAGTTAGGATTTTCCCCATATTTGTCACATGATAGTATATTTGGCACAATAGCAAAAAAAAAAAAGTTTAAAACTCATTTCTTATTCTGTGCAAAGAGTATTAGGTAAGTAGTCAGTGGTGAGTCCATTCACTGACTCCTCTTTGCCAATACAAATTTTTCCTTATACAAGCCACACCTTTTTGCTTAGTTTACTTTCTAAAATACATATACTCAATTTTACTCAAGAGAGTAGCAGATTGTCACTGTCTGTCAGTCTCATGAGTGAGCAGATTAAGACTATGTGCTTGAAAATCCTGCTTTACTGAAATTAATGGGAAAAATTCCATGGATGCTGCATAGCACCATAATTTTGTGCTCCCTCAGAGGCAGATGCAAAATACACTGTGTCTACCAGCAGTGACTGCTGACAGGAAAATAGTCAGACTTTTTATTAACTGCAGCAAATATTTACATTCTACAAATGTGGAGAGAGCCATTATACTTTTCATTAGGAAACCAGAATTGGTATTTTCCTTAATAGGCCAATCTAATGGTCCCTTCATTTTACAGTGGATAGTAATATATACTTGGAGAAAAAAGGTTAGGAAAAACCAGGAGTACTACATAACAGGTTTTTTTTCATGGTATGTCCTAGATATCCTGTTTATTTGCAATAAAAAGACTTCAAGATGTCTTGGTTTCAACTAGACAATTGTGTTTAATGTTAATCATATAGAGTTTTAGAAAATTTCATTTTAATGGACTCATAGGGCTGTTGGTTTGAAGGGATTTATGGAGGTTAACTGGTCCATCCTCCCCCTCAGAGCAGGACTATAGCAAACATTAAACCAGGTCAGCTAGATGTTTTTCTAGTCAGGACTGGCAAACCTGCAAGGACAGAGATTCTAGAGTCTCTCTGGGTGACCAGATTCTCTGCTGAGCCACTGTCCTAGAGACAAAGCTATTCCTAATGTCCAAATAGAACCTCCTAACTGGCATTCTGTGACTCTCACCCTTTGTCAAGCTATCTGTCACTACTGAGAAGAGTTCAGATCTGTTGTCTGTTCTACAAGCAGTTGTACGCTGGTATCAGATCAACCTTGAGACTCCTGTTCTCAACTTTATGAGGTTATTATTGGCCCAATCATCACGTTTCCAAATGTTTTTCTGGACTGAAGCTCTACTATTTGGCAGGACATGCACTACCCCAATTTAGCTGATTGTTAGCAGTTTTCCTTACATTTAGTAATTCTAGTTGTATATTTTTCTATATTTGACATTGTGCGTCATGAAAGGGAAGTTGGAGCTTTTCCCAAAACATTTCAGTGTGGGAATGCCAAACAACCATGCCAAATAATCAATAACATGAATAGCAAGTAGCCTTGTTGGAAAAATTTAGTGTGGCTTTTAAGACACTAACATCTCCATTGCTACTATCATTTTTCTGTAGATCCCCAAGCCAACAGCAAAATCAGTACATAGGTCATGTTGCCATGTTAGGCTAAGTTTGAGATAGATTTACATACTCCCTCTGTGAGCTGAGCTGTAAGACCCTTGATTGTAAGACTAGCATGTAAAAAGTGAAAAGTAGTGGAAAGTGAAAATGGGAAAGTGAAAAGTATGAAAAGTAAAAAGTGTGAAAAGTGAAAAGAATGGGCAGAGGTGTTGTTTTTATGGATGATCAGAAATGGATGATCATCTAAGGCACTAGAGAAGATACTTCAGGCTAACAAAGACTCTTAACAGAAAATGCTGGACTGTGCAATAGTAAACCTGATGATATTGATATGTTTTCTGAGCAAAACAGCAACATTTCCATGTCAGTTTTTTGCCTTTAAAATTTAATATTACTTATTAGTACTTCAAGGATATATTGGAAGAATAGTCAGTTGTTAAGTAAGTACTGTGAAGAAAAGCATTAGTAATAGCAGTGGTATGTAACCACATCATCATGGGCACTTGTTTTCTGTTCAGGTGTGACCTTTATCATTTATACACCTATGTGTAATCAGCCTAACTGTGTCATTTTACACAACAGCTTGCAAAAATATATATGCACTGTGTTGGAGTATTAGGCTCTGATCAGGAATACAGATTCATTAGAGCAGCATGAAGAAATACAGGATTTTTTTTTCCAGAAGATTTTAATATTTTAAAATTTGGAATGAAACCAAGGACTGGTTGAGTCTTTTCATGGCATTATGCCTAGCTCTGGAGCAGCATGTCAGCCTCACCCCCTGCATGTCTAGGGAATCAAGATTGCCAAGAAGCTGCAAACTGAAGGATCCTTCCTTCCCACTTCTCAGAACTCTGCCAACCCCAAAGTGAAGGAGTTTGTAAGCCCAAGATCCCCTAGAACCAACCAGTAGGGTTGTTGAGAGGACACAGGCAAACTGGTAGGCTCAGTTGTCTTGGAAACCTGCCAGAATTCATTGGAAATCAGTCAAAAATGGAAATTCTCCTGTGGAACATTTTTATTTCAATGAATGACACATCCTGATGAGAAAGTGTTTCATCAGAAATTTTCTAGCCAGATTGTTCTCTGCTGGCTGTAGATAAAGCTATTTTATGGATTTTTTTTTTTTTTTTTTTTACACTCCCACATGGTTTGGTAGCATTAGATTAATGAGCAAAGCACTCTGAACACTCAGTCGCATTTGGTTCTGATGTTTTACTCCAGGAAACCCTCCCTCTGGCTGAAATCTAAGTTCCAGCTCCATCATTTAGGCCTCAGTTAGAGAAATTGTTATCAAGTGACACATGCTGCTACCAAAAGATAATCCATTGCTCTCTGCTGCTACATTTATGTCCATAAGTGTTCTTATGTTCAGAACAGTCCTTGCACAATTAATTGAACTAGAGGCCTTCCTCTGGTTAAAGGTACACATTAATACCAGATCAGTCTTAAATACAGGAAGGGAAGATTTCCTACAGAAATCCTGGTATATGTTTCTGTAAGCAGTTTCTGTTCACTTAGCTTGTAGTAATTCTACAAGAAATAAAAACTAATCCCTCAAAAGTAGCTTCAAAAAGTGTAGGATTTCCTGGTTATTTCAGTTAAAAATGGTAGTATGTAAAGAACAATCATTCTGTGACTATAAATGTGTTCTATGTTTAGGCGGGTAAATATAATTGTCATGAAATCAATTAAAATTCTGTTAATGAAGAAGAAATGATACTCGAAATACCATGGAGACCAAATGTTTTTCCTCGGGTTAATCATCAGAGGCCCTATCATGCTAAAGAAGAATAAAATTATTTGGGTGACTGACCTAACCAAGGTAACTGGCCATGCAGATAAGAGAAATGCAGTGGATGTCATAGACCTTGATGGTAGTGGGGTTATGGACTTTGCCTTTCATGTGATTATCAGAAGCAATCTTGGTACACAAGATTCTGAGAAAACTGCTATGAGATGGGTGCAACACTGACAAGAAAAAGCCTGCACTCAGCTGTATAATGCGAAAATCCCTCTGTGCTGTGCTATTCCCAGCAGCCTGTTTTGGTTCTGGTACGGAACACTACTCCTATTAACACTCCAGATGCCAGAGTATCTAATTGTTAAATAAGCAGCTACAACCAATCTGCGAAAGCCTGTGATGACTGTGGAGTACAGGATTAACTTCAAGAAGACCTTGACACATAGAAGATAATGGTATGAAAAAGACAGACTACAAATTAGAGTTCAAAAATCAGCTGTATAAATATAGGACTGGAAACTCTCAGCAGGGTAGCAGCTCCACAGAAGAGGATGTAGGGGTCATACACAGCCATGGCCGAACATCAGTCGAGGCTGCTGTGGCAAAAATGGAAGAAAACATCATGTAAGGACACTGTGTGCCATAGATATTTTTATGTTGGTAGTGCATAAAAATAAATAGGAGAGTTGTGTTGAGGTTTGGCCACCATGTTTCAAAGAAATTGTAATTTAGAGGAGACTGAGAGTCTGGAAAACATGGTCTGTGATCAAACATTAGAGGAAGTGTGGCTGTTTTGTTTAAGGAAGGCTAGGAGAAAACAGAAGAAAAAGTATTCATAAAAGGCTAATAGAAAGGCAAATCAATTACATGGTTCTCTGTCATCACTGGAGATGAAAAGAAGAAAAGAGCTTGCACTACAGCAAGGAAGGCTAGACATTAGGACCATATGCATAGGTAGGTAATGGTATGAATCAGTTACGGAAACGAGGGTCTCCATCACCAGATGGAGATAACATAAGTATAAAGGAACAATGGTAAGGAAAGGTTCATGATTCTTATGGGAAGTAAAAAGATGGACTAGGTGACCACTAAAGGCCCTTCTAGATTCTTCCTAATGTTCTATGAAAACGATGTGTGACTTTATGTGATCAACAAGTAACAGTTTTGGGGTATTATAAAAGGAAAGGATTGAAGGATAATTTAAACCAGTGTACTGGGAGAAACCTCTTTGATGAATTTTATTGGAAATACAGTACTTCAGGAAGGAAAGTATATCAAAAGGATGACTTGTAACACAAATCTGTTACAGTGACACTTCTGCCTAGCATAAATCAGGTGACTTTAGTTTCAATATGTCCTGTCTAGAAACTAACTGTGCAACAGCATAACAGACTCTCACTCCTCCAGTGTTTTCTTTTCCTTTCCTTTCATTTCATGCTGTTTCTGTTTGCAGCATAAAAGACTGATTGCAAGTAATAAAAATTGAGAATTCAAGTCTTGGCTAGATTATTTTTTTAAAGTACTAAATAGATTTTCTTTTTGACAAGCTCTATTGTTAAAATTAAAAACATAACAAAACAAACAAACACAATAAACCAACCAACCAACCAACCAAACAACCCACATTCAGGCAAATATAAATGGAAAAAAAACCCAAACAAACCAAAATTGGTGTCTTATGTTTTGGGAGTGCTGCCAGAAAGGGCTGTTAGTACTTGGTCTGTATTCAAGGATTAGCTTCTCCGTGTCCAGAAGAAAAGTATATCAACAAAGAGGAAGGCAGAAAAGAATGTTAGGAGACCTGCTTGGATGAGCAAGTAGCTCCTGGACACACTGTCACACAAAAAGAAACTTTACAAGGGGTGGAAGAAAAGACAGCTAGAACAGGGGTTGTAAAAGGAAGCTGCTTGAGTAGCAAGAGACTGGGTTAGAAAATGTTAAAGCTCAGTTAGAATTAAATCTAGCCAGGGAGATCAAGAGGAAGAGCAAAAATTTCAGTGAGTAAATTAATGTGAAGAAGAAGACTAGGGAAGGTGTGAGCCCCCTCAGAAAGGAAATGGGTGAACTGGTGACAAGTGATACTGAGCGGGACAAGGTTCTCAATGACTTCTTTTCCTCAGTCTTCACTGGCAATGGCTCCAGCCAAACTCCTGGAGTCACAGAAGATAATGGCAGGGGTTGGATGAAAGAACTGCCCATTGTAAGTGAAGATCATCGTGACCATCTGATGAACCTGAAAGTGCACAAGTCCATGGGACATGACGGGATATACCCACGGAAGCTGAGGGAACTGGAGGATGAGGTTGCTAAACTGCTCTCTATCATATTCCAAAAGCCATGGCAGTCCGGTGAAGTCCCCACTGACTGGAAAAGGGGAAAGAAGGATGAACCAGGGAACTGTAGGCCAGTCAGTCTCACTTCTGTGCCTGGTAAGATCATGGAGCAGATCCTCCTGGAGGCACTGCTGAGGCAGATGA
>JANHFX010021434.1:36895-76847 GCA_027560015.1 Chloroceryle amazona | reverse complement strand
AATCCCCCCCCCCCCCATTTTCCACTAATTACCAAAATCAATCACCCCTCCTGCTATGGGGGCTGGAGTCTATCACACGATTGTATAAGAAATGATGCATAAACAGCAAAAGCAGTTGATAAACTTGGTGTGAAAACTAGTTAGTTGATGTGCACATTTCTACGACGGGAAAAAAAAAAAAAAGCACCGTCAGACAAAGTTTGTGTCGTTTCGTGATGAGATTACAAATTTGGCTGCCCAAGATAGCTCTATGGAGAGATATATTTGAGCTTCTGGAAAGCTTCTGACTCAGTCTCGCTTCATTGTGATGGAATTAGTAGTTCTCCTTCTAAGTCTCAGTTAAATACTTTATTTTCTGATTATTTTTTCCCCCCGTTCCATCTAGAGCACATTAAATGGATTAAAAAGTGGTAAACCTACAGACCTTAAAATAAGGAAGCCTCATCCTCTGGGGATATTTCCAGGCAACAATCTTTTCTTCATCCAGATGAAAATCTTAGAGGTAGATTTTTGCCAATGAGATGAAAAATCTATTGAGCAGTTCTAAAGGACAGATCAGTTCCAAAAAGAAAACTGGCTTATTTTAGCAATGTATATTTTAATAAACTGAACCTATGAGTCAGGATTCTAGATGGTATTTATGAGAGAGCAAAGCAGTTAAGAAAAGGACTCTGGGGTTGGGACAGTCAGCTCAGTGCCTTGTGGCAGCAAAGGAAGGAAGGAAGGAAATATGGCCCTTGACCGAGTGATCCAGGGAACAGCAGAGAGAAAGTGGGAGCTGTTTACACCACAGTGAGGTAATTATCAAAATCCTCTCACTGGTTTTCATACGTGAGAATGTAAAAAGAGGGAGCTCCCGGAATTATTTCAGTAACTAGAAAACCTGATTACTGGGAGAAGCTGGAGATACTCAGTTTAGTGTATACTATTCAGGGAGAAATATGAACAAGTAATTACTCAAAGGAGATGTAAATTTGAGATGTTAGTAAACCTATTTAGCTGAGGAGATGAAAACAGAGTGAGAGCCTGAGCTTGGTCGCTTATGCAGAATAAATGGAGTGTTGAAATAAGATCTATAATCATTCTTAAAGTTGAGGAAAACAACCACTGACACAAGTTACCAAGGTTTGCACTGTTTTTTCTGTTACTTATTTAAGCCAAGATAGCAAATCCTCCAAAAATAGATGCCTTATTTCAGCCAAAAATTGTTGTATTTGATAGAGGAATCATATGGTACAGCTTCAAATGATTTTATATCCCAGTAGCTAGTAGCTGAGGTCCTTTGGGGGTAGCCTTGCCATGCTGAACAGTGATCTATCTTCATGCCCACTAATGGGCCTCACTTGAACTCTGAAAATTTCACTGATGGCAAAATGGATAAGTAAAATTTTAGGGACTTGCCTAAGCTATTAAATTAATAGGTCTGGGAGGAAGTGGCTTGGAAAGTCATATTCCCATCACTAGAATACATGTCAATGGGTATCACTAGCAAGGATCATGTAAACCATCCAGGGTGAGGAATTCAGAAAGTAGATTAGTTAAATAATTGTTCATCAGATGTGTGCCCTCCTTCAACTCACCTGATAGCAGTTTTAAGGAAACCCATGTGCTAATTAAAGAGCTATAAATACAGAGAAATTCAGTTTGGTGGCTTTATGCTCGATGTCTTGAGAAGAACTTTTAGCTCTTTTTATCTGAAGGAAGGCATGAGCTCTAGTCCTCACAAATTCTTTCTGATTAATGTGTTGATTTAGTCAGATAGTTATGGTTTGTTGCCTTCTCTAGGAGATATCCCTGAACTCTAGACAGAAAATAGCAGAAGACCAGGTTTTATCTAAACCTCCCTCCCAAATAATCTTTGCTGGTAATTTAACATTGATAGATTATAAGGTTTTCTCACCATTAGTGTTTGTTTAACAGGTCTTGCTTTGTTTATGACAGAACAAAAGAGTGCTCTTGCCCTTGAATGACACTCTTCCAAGTGGTTTTTCAAGCTTCAGCTGTTTGTAAAAAGCTTTAGATATTTCCTTATAAAGGTAAGCTAGAAATCCAAGATAAGCCTTTATTTATGACATCTGAAATCTTGCAAATACAATAGCCTAGTAAGTATGAATTAACAAGACTTTATTATCTTATTGTGAGGACTAAGATTATTCCAAGAAAAGCCAAATGAAACTAGAGGATCTTCCTCCGGGATCTGAGTATTTAAAAGAAGCTCATCATGAATGTGGAATTGATTATACTGTGTGGAAACAAAATGAAATCCTCAAACAATGCATATTTTTTCTGTTGGGAAAAAGAACAGCAGTTGGTAAGTCTCCTGTGATCTCAGCGTCCATGTCCTGTCTATAAAAGATACTTTGACTGCCTGCTCCCACTGGTGAGGGTCTATTGAGCAATGGAACTGATACAACCTACGATTAATTACGTCCCCTCTCCTGCTGGGTAAGAGAAGGGAGACCACGTCTGTGTGTAAGGGTAGCAATACAATGATAGTATCAGACTTATGGGCAGCTCTTCACCATCGTGTTAACACAGCTACGAGAATACCACCGAGAACCTCTCGTTCATGGTAACCTTTCCCAAAGGTGATGCCAGTTAATCCAGCCTTCAAACGCTGAGGGTGTCAGGGAGGCACAGAAGGCTCCCGGCAAAGATGACTCTTGGAAGAATTCCTCAGTTCTCCACGTAGGCAGCTACACTACAGGTCGATGTTTGGAGTAACACTTCACTGCATGCTTTCAGAAGACCACTGGAGAGTTGCTAAAGCCAGGTGCTGGTCTCACAATTCCCAGCTACCAAGACAAGGGTGACTGTACACGCAGCTGTGTGCACATCAGCTCAAGTACTCCCTTGCCCTGTTACCTCCTGCTCTCCAGCACACACCAGGGGCAATGAATCCAGCAGCTTCCCTCTTCCCCACATGATTCAGGAGAATGGGAGGGTGTTTTCCTTATCCTCATTTAATTATTTTGTCCCTACATTCCATCTCTGCCCCATACATCCCAATTGCTGTTACAGGATGCACCACCTTATTACAGCTCAGCATCTTTTGTAGACTTCCAAAGCCCACAAGCCTTCACATTTCCATTACTGACATACGTACTTCTCGTGGCACAGGCTCTTCAAGGGGCAGCTTCTCCTCGATGTCTTGCTGACCTCTTTACACCCATCAGACGAAGTCAGACCGCTGCTCAGGCCGTGAGGCTTAACACCATCCCATCTATTTTTGACTAAATGAGAGGAAGGGTGGGGGTAGAAGGGATGGCAAGAAGAAGAAGAGAGGAGAAGAGCGAAATCTGACAAATGCTTTTCTCAGCATTATGTCAAACATGTTTACAGAATGGCACAATTAATAAAAAAACCCTGCACTGGAGTCCCTAATTACTATTCTACACAGGGCGGAACACTTCTTCATTATCCCTTTTTGAATTGATTGTGTACATCAAACAGTCAAGATATAAATAAAATATGCCTGCATGCATAATACCCTCACATTAAAGCAGAAGGCAATTAACCTATGATTTTTCATTAATTAAATTAAAATAGCCCTCTGAAAATGTCTCAAATCAAAACAAGTTCCTTGCAGAGTATTTTTTTTCTTGCCGCCACGCACAGAGCCAGCTTGTAAAATCATTGGTCCAATGAAATTACAATAAACCCCCCCCAATTTTATCAAAGGCTACCCATTTTCTTCTGTGACTCCATTGTTTGAAGCTCTAATCCCAATTACAATATTGGTTTTATTTTTCCACCTTTAAAATAATATTTGCAGATGCTTGTCCACTATTTAGTGCCTTGTTTACATTTTATTTTTACTAATTATAGCCAAGTGCTTTGTGGCATTCCAACAGGCATCGATCTGATCAGAAATCTGGTAAATAAGATCTGACTCTAAGAGTGGGTCACTTTTCTCCTCTTAAGTTTCTGTGCACAATAAGCAGTTCAATTAGCCTAAGAGTTAATTAGTACTTTATGGTGGTCTCTAGCTCAGTTTGGGCTATGTTGCCAGAGAGAGGTAAGAGTAAGGCTGCTTGCTGCCCCCCAACATATTTCTTGTCAATCATTCTATTCAGATAAATGGAGTTGTCCCAAAGACACCTTCAGGTGTCTATTGGGTTTGTGGATTGTGGGGATACATGGTCATAAAACAAAGGGAGGATGTCTGACAGCTGAGAATCCTCATGGGATGATAAAAAAAAAGTCCAATGCAAAATTCATGGAATCATAGAATGATTTAAGTTGGAAAAGACCTTTAAGATCATCAAGTCCAACCATTAACCCAACAGTACCAAGTCCACCGCTAACCCATGTCCCTCAGCACCACATCTCCACACCTTTGAAATACATCCAGGGATCACAAGGACTCCACCACTGCCCTGAACAAGCTGTTTCAGGCTTGACAACCCTTGTGGGGAAGAAATTGTTCCTCAGCTCCAACCTAAACCTCCCCTCAAGTACTGCTTCCCCAGTCTTGTTATCAGATAGTTTGTCTGATGAATTTAATTGATTCTGCTTCTACAAAACTACTACAAGATATTCATTCATCTTTCGCATGGAAGACAGCTTTCTGCTCCCCAACTGCCATCCTAATTTCATTCCTAACAAGTAAACTGAGTTACTGTCTTCATCCTAATGTTCTCTGTTTCTGCTCTGCAGCATCACCAGCCTGCAGAGCCGGAGAAGAGCTATGGACCTGCTGCAAGTTCTTAGCTGATGCTTTCACCCATTTTTACTGGCTGTTCCTACAGGATATTAAAAATGGTTAATTCCTCCATTCCTCAGCCAAATTCCTCCATCCCCTCAGTGCAGGCAGAAAGGGAAGGTAAATATTTCCATTACAGATCAACCTTAAAAAAAAAACCCCAAACAAACAACAAAATGAGACAAACCAAAACCCAACAGCAACTTACCAACAGGACATGAACTCGGTCAGTATTTCTCTTCCAAGGTAACCTGGAATTTGCATTTCACTTCTTGTAGAACTTTCTGAAGTCTATCAGTTGTTTTATTTCTCTTCAGCAACTCTTTTCCTAAAAGAAACCAGTTAGAGAAATTATCTTGGACTCAGGTTTGTGATATGTAAATATCTTTTAGCAGTGAGGTGAAGCAGCTGAACACCAGGGCCTTTGACACCGTAGGTGCTAAGGAAAGAGCGTGGCCCTTATGTTCAAATAGAAATGGAGGCTTCTGGCATGTGAAGATTCCGTGGTTTTCATGGAATACTAATCAAAAAAACGCCTATAAATTGGCAAAAATTAGGTAATTTTCCCACTCTTCTCCCTACTCCTCCAAGAATAAAGAGCTTGTGAAAAGTCAGAGATAAAACAGTTTGTAAAACCAAACACACGTGGGTTTTGCAAGGCCAACAGGAGACAGGAGAATACACTTTAAATGCTACCACTGTAAATCACTTCTATAAACAGGGTGGTAAGAGGAAGCAAGAACGTAAGCAGCATTACCCAAATAGTTGTAAAAACTGTAAACATAGGTTAAAATGAGATGGAATGATGGGCTGGATGGTGTATGAAGGCATGCCCAAGAGCTCCCCAGATCAAAACCTGACCACAGCCTCCAAGAGAGCTCAGCATCATTTCAGCTCGGTGACAAATTGCTGCCTGACTGGATAATGCATATAAAATTTCCATCTACAAGCCCTGGACTGGATTACTATTAAATAAAACCCCAAATAATGGATCACTGGCATTTCTACATGTTACCTCTTTTGCCATGTAAGGGAGAAGAAAAACATGACAGATGTGAAAGTGTTCTAGTATGAATAGCCTGAACGCAAGCTCTTGTCATCCTCCTACCTGTCAAGAGAGGAGAAAAGCAGTAAACACTAATTTAAGTTAGTCTAAACTGCTGAAATAATAATAATAAAAAATACAAATAGATATGATTCCAAGCAAATGTGCGTTTATTAGATCTGTCATTTGAAATCACTGCATTATATGCCTCTACAATTCAAGAAAAGCAGAAGAAAGTGTAGGATTACAAATTACAGATTCAGCTCGTGTCATGAAACAGATACATTGTGCCTTTTCCACAAAGAAGGAGCGTGATGGAATTCAAAGCTGTTAAATGAGCTTAATCCTTGACTCGCTCTCTAAGGATGCACCGGCAGCCTGAGCTCGGAGCAGGTCTCTGAGGGTTTGAGTGCTGACTCATGACCTGTGTAGTTTCCAGCCTATAGCAGTCCCTGTCAGACTGTGTCAGATCATGGTCAAGGTATTTACACCGATCTGGGGGAGGTCCAAGCTCTGGATATATATCAACTGGTGTTTTATGCAGCATTGCACCCGGTGTTATCACTCCAGGTTGCATAAATGAGAATTAAGATGCACAGCGAGGTGCTGACAGTGCTGGAGTATCCCACCGTGGAGAGCTCTGTGGCTGATCCTAAACATACAACTTGCATGTAAATAATATGGGAATTAAACTAGTCTGGCCTTAGAAGTCAGGCTGGGTGCAGCCAGCTTAGCAGGAGACACACATGATAAAAGGCACAGGGCTGAAAGTTTACTCCAAGGAGAAAGGAAATTATTCATGTCTTCGACTGCTGCCATGGCTTTAAAATGCAGAACTACGCTGGGCATCTCTAAAATAATTTAGATTACTCTGAGGGTGTAATGTAATTTATAGCGAGTAGATTCTCAGGAGATGAGTAGATTTGTGCAGAGCTTCTGCACGAGGGAACTACCCCAAGAGTTCAAAGGCACACAGTCCTTCCTCAGTACCCAGCAAGGGACAGCTGAAGGGGGGAAGACTGAGAAGTTGGAAACCAGAAGGACTAGAAGATTTCTCTGGTGGGACACTTCTTATTTCTGTCCCCAGCTAGGCATTGCTGCCCCCAGGACCACCAGAGGTTTGCAGCCCTTTGCTGTGCTGGTGGCACAGGTCTTAGCCTAAGCACCACAGATTAACCCGGGGGGGTGGGGTGTGGAGCTTGTTTTTAACAATTGTGCTTGTTTTAATATCAGCTTTCTGAGCCAAGATTCTGAACCTCGCTACAGAGGAGCACAAGGGCAGGATCAGACCCCAGGGTATTGCACACGGTCTGTGACCTGAGCCTAAACCCATCCGTAACGTCGTGGTCACGAGGATTATTTCAGCCTTTAATCAGGAATGAGAGGAGCTTTTAGGAAAACATTCTTCTCAGACAACAGCCCTTCCCCACTTCTTTGCTTTCCTGTACTGTTCTTTACTTTGTCTCACATGTAAATAGAATAAATCATAATCCAAGGCTCTGAAAACGTAAAAAGGCATTGAGATTGCACAGCCATTGCTCGTGCCAAGGAGGCAGCATCAGAGGACTGTGCTCCCTACAGAGCCCTCCAGCACCCACCTACTGATTCCCACAGGCTGCACGGGGCAGTTTCAGGGCTTCATTCCCCTTCTTCAGACAGGCACAATCAATAACCTCATCTTCACATAATACCTGCTGCACTCTGCTCTCTGATAGAGAAGCACAAAGTCTTCCAAGGAGAGCTGAAGTGTTCCCTCTGCAATTGAAAGGTCCTTGGGCAGGAAGGCTGCCCCGGGCTCTTTTTTATAGCACATTTCAGCTCGGGGTTGTTGTTGGGTGAGAATGAACATGTCATGAGCTGTCTCCACATGCCCCATTGAAATCAGCTTAGCAGTTGACTGTACTTGACATGTTTAACCACAGCAAAGCAGCAAGTTGCAGAAACAGTGGGGTTTCCATTTTGATGCAGGGCTTTCTTTTCTGAAAATTCAGTTCAAGAGAAAAGAAAACATAGCACTTACCTGTGAAGGTACGTTGGGGGGTTCCTCCTATTGCAAAAGGGCCTGGAGGTGGTGGTCTTCAATCTTCTCTGAAGTCTGCACAAGATAGCCAGGGTTGGTTCTACCTTGGGTGTGAAGAGAGAAAATTGATTATCTTCAACAGGGGAACTCCAAACATAGAGGCACCAGTAGCTGGCTGAGCAGAGCAGAAATTCGTAGTTTGCCTGAGGGAATCATCAAATGGTGACCTTTAAAGGTCATGTAGTCCAACCTCTCCTTCAATTTAAAACCACCACCCCTTGTCCTGGCCCAACAGGTCCTGCTCAAAAGTCTGTCCCCAATTTTCTGCCAGGCCCCTTGAAGTCTTGAAAGGCCCCCAGAGCCTTCTCCTCTGCAGGCTGAACACCCCCAGCTCTCCCAGCCTGGCTCCCAGTCGAGGGGTTCAGCCCTTGGATTGTTCTTGGGGCCTCCTCTCTACCCACTCCAAGAGGTCCATGTCCTTTTTGTGTTGAGGACTCCACAGCTGGACCCCGTGCTCCAGGTAGGATCTCAATGCTCTCAGTTATGTCAAGGGTGACAATCCATCCTTAGCACATCCCCAGAGAGGGGACAAGTCTTTGGCACTTAAGCAGAGAAGTAACGACCAGCATGAAATAGCAAGAGGTAATGAAAAATGCATCCCTATCACAGAGGAAAATAACCAGGTGTCTGGAGATAAAAATGTTTTAGATGTAGGCAGTAAATAAATTGACTTTATCCAGCGTTCAAAGTGCCTGGCTAATGAAATTAAAGGATTGCTCGCTAACCTCCCAGACTCCATTCAAAAATTAAGAGTCGGGCAGGATTAAATCAATCAATCACAGGCACACACTTCCTTCACCCTGTTCCATTCAGTTCCTTGCGACAAGGTCATACGCGAGATGTCTAGATGGCTTGGACTCAGTCAGTAATAATTACTTTACTCTTGGCTACCATCCTTTCAAATTTATCCCTAATCTGGCACGTTGTCTTCAGCAAGCACTTTATGGCTGTGGTGTTGAAATGAATCAAAGGATTTTCCAGGGATGGAAATAAGGCAGAAGCAACAGTTTGGGTGTTAAGATGCTAAATATCTGACAAAAAGTGAAAGGTCCAGAACGTGTGCATTAACTGGTGTGACCCAGGTCCCACTCAGCCTGGAAAAGGAGATCTGTGGGTGACAGGACAACAGGAAGGTGCTGAGCCAGGGCCACGACTCCTTCATGGCAGAGTTCACTACAACAAGGAGCAGGGAACAAAGCGTTGCTGCTTTTTCTTCCAGTGCCCACTTTACACCATGGATTAGCCTCTGCCAAAACAACCCGTCGATTGTTCTTGATCTGTTCTGTCTCTCGTGGCTCACGCTTCTAGCAGGAAAAAGAACCAACTCCAGGTTTGCACGCTGTGGGCTTTTTTGGGGAAAAAATATTTTGTATTTTATGACATTTAAAGGTATTTTGTGACTCATCGTGTTGAATATACAAAATGATTTTTCAGCTACAACTCTCCTTCCCACAGCTTTTCGAATAAGCTGGTTTACCTATCTTTCAGATGCTCTTAGCAAAAACATTCTGCTCTCTCCTGACAGATCCTCAGCAAGATGGGAAATTCAGAATGAAACCAGCGTAAACCAGTCCTACATTCTCATGCTTGAAATTTATGCTCAACTAAGCAACTAACAGTGTTAAATTTCTTCCAAATAGTTGGACATATTTAGCTGCTGCTTTTGTTTGAAAATAATTCACTGAAAGACTCAAAGCTTTGCAGATTTACTTGTCAATAAACATTAATCTGCAAATGGTTCATGGAAGCATCCTGCAGCCAATGGGCGGCTCGCAATCTGTTTATTGCTCCTCTTGCCTGGTAGCTGTTATCACTGTAACTGCTTTCTCATACAATGGCTTCTAAAGAGCTTCAAAAAGGCCACCAAACACTTTCATTCAACCACCCCTGCAAAGCTCCACACCACATTCGCTTCCCACCAACACCCTTCTGAGCACAGATCAGCTCAGCAAACGTTGACAGAGATGGGAGTTGGTTTTGAAGCATTTGCCTAAGGCCAAACATTTCAAAAGTGACTAATTATTTTGGGTATCACAATTTCAGCGCTTCCCAGACTGACATCTGCAAGGGAGCTGTGTACAGAGTGAAGGGAATCCGCAATAACCCCGGATCCGGACCTTGGAGAAAAGATCTCCAGGTGGACAGCCAAGAGTTAAGGTGTTTGACATCCTCAGGCATTTCTGAGAATTCTAGTTCACTGAGGGTTTGGTTTGTTGGCTTGGGGTTGGGTTTGTTAGGCTTGTTGTTGGTTTTTTGTTTGTTTTGCTAACAGAACTCCAGTGCTTTTTCCTTCGATTTGTTTTCTTGGCTTATAAGATTTTCCTAACATCTGATTTGGGGATCTGATCTTTCAGTTCTAATTAAATTCTGATAACATATGTTTGGTTGGTTTTTTTTTTCTTATGGATACTAAACTTACAGTAAAAAGAAAAAGAGGAGGAGAAAAGGAGCTGTGCATATTAAATGACAGGGCCAACTCTCAAATTGCCATGGACATAACATTTACATTTTTCAAGGTCGTGTGTCAAGCACAAACAGAATAATAACCCTCGGTTACCCTGTGGTATCCCATGCCAGGCAGCTTACCCATCAGCATCAATAGAGAGGCTTTGATGAACTGCACTGCTGTGCCCTGCTGCTCTACCCTGGAACTTAAAAAGGAAGTAATAAAGTTTGATAAAAAAAGAGAAAAAAACCAACAAAACAAAACCAACCAATCAAAAGAAACAAACCAAAACCAACCCAACCCCCAAACAATCAAATTAAATTAAAAAAAACCCAAACCAAAACCAACAAACCCCCCAAACAAAACAAAGCAGGAACAATGGGGGTAGGAGCTCCTGGTGTTCTTAATTTCGGAATTGTTATTTCATACAAAAGCCAAAGAACTAAAGAAAACGCACAGCAGGAGGGGCAATGGCAGGGAATAGGGATGTTCATGAAAGGCTGAAGGCTGCAGCTCTGAGATTCACATCTGACCCGGAAGATGCTTCGAGAAAACAAGGTGGGAATTGGGAGGGAAAAGCTGGAGGTGAAGGAACTGTTATTTACACACCTATGGTGGAGTGCCCAGCGAAAACACTCCTCAAACCTCTGCTTTCAGGAGAAAAAAACCCCAACCTCTCCCCAACTTGGATGATTTATTGCATTCTACCCGATGGCCACCACAGTGAAATCACCCAGTGACTTCCAGAAGGGCAACTTATAGCCAACTCCATACTGCAGAGGAGGCTGTATATTATAATCCAATTTAGGATATGTTATATTGTGTCATCAGAGAACAATTTTCGCTTGGTACAGCACAAAATGTCTTAATGGGTTTAAAACACACGCCTCTCTTCCTTCTCTCTTCTCCTCTCTCTCAGCACGGCATAAAGCGAAGCCGTGGGTAATATTTCTGCACCATGTGCCTTCCTGGGAAGGGTCTGTTACTGAAAATGTAACGGGTGACTCCAGAGTAGGATACATTACGGTCATATTTGGAATTCAGTCATTCCAGGAGGTGATGAATGTTTTCAGCCGTTTCCCCAAACGGCTCTTTCCTTCATCAGTCCCTGAAATAAGAGAAAGTTTCTCACCTTTAATGAAGTCGGTGGAACGAGTAGGGAGGCACCATGTAAAATGCCTGATGCTTTGTTACTTGAATTAAAGTGCCAAGACATGAGATTATTTTTTTTATCTATATTGTAATATATAATTTATCATTTGTATATTGTTATATATTCATATATAATTTAGAATAATTACAATTGATACTACTTCTAAAGCCATATGGACTTCTACATTTATTTCTGAACTCACCTGACCACATAAAACACCTGCCAGAACAGAACCTACCGTCCTAACTGGGGTGGCTGTGACATCAGCTTGGTATCGGGTTTGCTTTGTGGGGTTTTCACCCACCTGCAGGCTGTGCTTTGCTGAGAGCCCTGGAAGTTGGGCTGATAAGGACAGAGGGCAGCACGTGGAATCATAGAATCATTTTGGTTGAAAGAGACCTCTAAGATCAAGTCCAGCTCAGTACTGCTAGGTCACCACTAACCCATGTCCCTCTACACCACATCTCCACATCTTGGAAACCCCTCCAGGGATCATGGGGACTCCAGCACTGTCCTGGGCAGCCTGGGACAGACCTGGACAACCCTTGCAGGGAATAATTTTTCATCATATCCAACCTAAACCTCCCCTGGAGCAACTTGGAGCTGTTTCCTCTTGTCCTATCACTCATTGCTTGGGAGAAGAGGCTGACATGGGGCAGGGTTTTGCAGGGGGTGGTTGGGATGGGGCCCTACAAGTGAAGGGCCAGTTAGCTCAAGGGTGGGTGGATAATTTGGTGGGTCTGGATGAATCCTTTCTGGCAGAGCTTGAGATACAGGAACAGGTCTAACCTTCAGTTTAGCAGTAGCTCCGGTTTGGCTGCCTACCAACGTCAGATGAGGAGGGCAGGGTGTCTTCTGGACCTGTGGATGCAGCAGAGTCATTCGAAAGAGCGCTGCACACCGAAAGCAGATTGTGCTGACTGCAGAAGTGGTTGATCTTCTCTGATGGGAGAGAGGTTGAGCTAAGCCCACATTAGGGATTGGTAGTGAACCGAGCTGCAGACAGTGTGCAGTTTATTCCAGACTGATGGGTGGTGCTTTTGAGATCTGGACAAAGTGACTCCCCAGAGTTCAGTCCCAGGATTTATTGTCTGCCATCCATGCTAAGAGCATTTGCTTAATGTTGCCTTTGGGAGAGCCCTGGATTTGTGCATAGCTTGCTCTTCCATGCACCCAGCTAAGCAGAGGCCAAGGAAGCTTCAGTTCTTGGATGACTTCTGCAGCAAGTTCAGTTCTGTTGTCACTCTGTAGCACAAGAGGGGCACCAAGTAGGAGAAAAATATCAAAAAGCTGAAAGGCCATTTCTGGTGCTGCCTCTGCGATAAGGGCTCAGAGAACACAAAAGCTGGTGAGGTGATCTTGGCACACCATTATCCCCTTGAGACTGGGCTTGCATGCCAACAAGGTCAGCTTGCCCTCATGATGAGGAGTCATCACTCGTGATGAATTTCAGATCAATGCCATTAGTCAAGGACCTCTTCCTCTTCTTCCAGCACCCAAACCAGAAAGATCTGAAGAGCTCAGAAGCCCACCTCATGATATTTGACTGTTTAGATCAGAAATGCTCTACAACATGAACATGCAGCAACATGTGCTTCTCTGCTGTTATCATTCCTGTCTGCGATGCTCGCGTGGTACATGGGAGATGCTTCTTTAGTCCAGTGTTTCTTGATTAGCATCTCATTGTCACCACACTGAGAAGTGGAGGAAATCAAAAAGAACTAACTGGCAATTCCATAACTAAAGAAGAGAATTGATGATGAGAACAGAAAGACAAAAAAACCCCAAACCAAAACAAAAATAGGGTGTTTTTTAAAACTTACTCTGCAAGCAGGTGGCATTGAAGTCTTGACTTTGATTTGGGATCTTGACTGGCCTTTTTCACCCCTCAGCAATAGTTGCACACTATTCTTCCTTTGGTATCGTGCTCTTTGGACCCTTCCAATACTCTTTGGCAAACTTCTGTTCTGCAGCTACTTACAAAACCCAGAGCCATCTCCAGCAGCCACTGCAGAACAAGCGAAGCACCCCGATCCAATCCCCCCTCTTTCCACAACACGCCTGTTCCTGGGTGGAACACTCAAGCAGAGCACCCAGCACATCAGTCAGCTCGCAGACCGCCTGAAACTTTTATCCTTTTCCCCCAAACGAGGGAGTGGAGGAGTCGCTTTGAACATTTCGGTCATTTGGGGAAATAACGGGTTTGGTGACACAACGGCCGCACCGTGAGCTGAAGGGGAGGTTGGGGCTGTGGCGTGTTCGTGTTCTTCACACCCCATCTTGTGGCCATGGGGAATAACGCCCTGAAATACCGCAGCTGACTGCCGGCTTTTGTTTGGAGACCGCAGGGATTGCTCAGGAAGGAGATGCGGGAGCCCTTGTTTGGCAGCAGGGTACATCCTGATGCTTCGCATTCTTCAAAAATCTCCAGCAAGGGAGGGGTTTTGGGGAGGTTTTCCTAAGTTTTTAAGAACTACTACCTGAGGTTGGAGGAGGATGGCTCTGGGACAGAACCAAAAAGGTTCTGTAGGGATGGAGCCTTTCCTATCAGCCACGACTATTTATTCCAACCATATATGTCTATGCCCAAGTACAACCTTCACTTTATTCCCTGAAAACCATTTGAAAGCTTCATGGCCTTCAGGTAGAGCTGAAACAAGAGGAACCTGATCATCTTCCTAGCAGAGAGCTGGCACTGAAGAAGCTTTCACAAGGAGGGCTGATGAGCAGCTCTTCCAATCCAAACAGCTTTGGACAAGAGCTGCCTATAAGAAAAACTTCCTTGTTTGCCTACGTAGGAAGCAAATAATCAATCCTCTGGTACAGTTTGAATGTGGCTGAAACAACGAGCTGCCACCAGAAAATATACCCCACTGTAAGGGGAGACCAGGAGGAGGAGAGAGGTGACTGTGGGTTTACTGTGAAAATCGTTGCTTAATTCCAAAGTGCTGTGAAAGTAGCGATGCAAATTACAGCAGAAATTTCAGTCAACGTCGTAGAGCTCCAGTGGTGCCTGTGGAAGGAAAGCAGCACCTCGGCTTTAGGAACTTGGATGTTGAGGGCCTGTTTGCAGGAATGGTACCATCCCTCCAGTCCCTGTCCAAAGGATAACACCAGAAGGAGAGTTAAATCCACCAGATTGGCTCATTCCTTGGTTTGGAACCTACTCCGAACGAGATCAGCCCAGGCAACCCCTGGGGGGCTGCAGCACAAAAGCCTCTGGACACCACCCAGGTCTGTGCTACCTCATTTTGCTGTCATTCCCAGCTTCCCAAATCCCACATACTGCCTCTTGCTTCCACTTCAGGGAAGTCTTTTAAAGAAATTTTTCATCTAAGTGAACTATTTTCCTTCAGCATAACTACAATTACTGTTTTCTGGTCCTTTTTTGTTTGGTCGGTTTTGTTTGTTTTGTTTTTTAATAATTATTTTTCTTAATTTTATTTATTTACAGTGATATTGAGAGTCAGTGGACATACAACTTCTACAACACTAGCCTGAGGGAACCTGGTAGAAGTCCATTTTATTGTACATTACATTCTGGCGCCCTGAAAGCCTAACACAAATCAACTCCAAAAAGTACTTCACACCAGAACTTACAGGAACCGTGTCTGATCTAATGCCAGAGAAAATGATTGAACTGTGCAATTTAATAAAGGCTTACGTTAGTCTGAAACACCCTAAAGCAGGGAATAATTTAAAAACACAATCTGGAAAAATATTACTTTATCAACAGAAAAAAAAAAATAATTGGTGGTGCTTTTCCTGATATTTTTTTTCCCCCTGTAGAAGGTGTCCAAAATACCGACCATTATTAAGTTCAATATATTTCATTTAATGCATGAAGTTTGTGCTACATAGGTTTGTAAAAAATAAGCTGAAATACCTTGTCGCATGAAAAATTAGAGAGACTTCTCAGGGAAAGATTGCAATATTTCATGTTGGAAAGGCAACAGTAAAATCAGCTAGATAACATAATTTTTCCCCATCCAAAACTGTCACACCCCACTGAAATCACAGCAGGAGTATTGGCCATACATTTTTTGACAACAGATCCTTCAGCAGCGTGGTTTTGCCCTCACCTCTATATATTTAGGGAGCTCAAGGTTTGCTTCCTGGTTCTGTCACAGTTGTGAGAACTTCAGACCAAGACGAGTAACTCTGAATCTGCTTGAGTGTGTCTAAGTTTGAAACCAGTGAAATTCCACTGTGCTCCACTTCAGAACATCCTGATGTGTCTCAGCTCCCTAAAAATATCTTCCTGGAAGGGAAAATTTATTAGTTCTTGTGAAGCACCCTCATGCTGTGACAATAGGGAACATGCACCAGGACAACAAGGGCATATCAGGACTGGCCCAAAGCTCCTCAGCAGGGAGGGATAAAATGACTTTTTCATCCTTCAGCTTACATCACCCCATCGTGATAGGTAGAGCCGACACAACTTTTCCATGGAGCATCCTTCCTAACGGAGCTAGGGCATGGCTTGGCCCAAGAAAGGACTGGGCAGCCTTCCTCAGAGACAGTGGCAGGTGGAGGGGTGGCCTGTCACCTACCCAGATACCTGGGGGACAGGAGTCCCCACCCTGGCCTGGTCCCCACAGCTCCCTGCAGTCCCCGCTTTTCTCTATGTCTGAGAGAGGGTTTGGCCTCACAGAGGGTTAGAATCATAGAATCATTTTGGTTGGAAGAGACCTTGAAGGTCATCACATTTGGGTCCTTGAAAAGCTGACGTATCCCTGGCCTTGCCTTGAGTGGTGGCATGTGTTCCAGAGCTTTACGATGAACGGGCACAAACTTCTACAGAACCTGCTGTAAGCTTGAATAAAACATCACAAGCATTAAGCTTTTCCATCCCGACAGTTTTAATTAAGCCAGCCAGTTCATTCTACACATTTATCAACATTAAACCCAGCATTATTTGCTGAAGTGAATGTAGACATGCAGAGGAGTCAGGTTTTAGCAATTACTCTTAAAGCGTACTATACATGTGCAGCTACTCTATTGATTTCCAATATTTAATATTCCACAGTGACCAGCACAGAGCCAGCTACACTGATGAAAATACAAGTATATTATTCTCAGTCCCTTCACCACTATTTGAGACATTCATTTTTATTTACCTAATACTGAAGCAAAGCTCCATCCCTAACAAATTGAGCTGAGCGAGAAGCTACTTTCAGGGACCACAATACGTTGCGGACACACGATGCAAGAAGTCATCTCTTTTTCAACGTTACTTGTCTGCTTTCTTCAAGCATGACTTTTAAAATCCATCAGAAGTGTTTCGCCTCTGTGTTGGATATTTATTGGGTTTTGCACTATCCATCAGCCCCCAGACTGACCAATCTCACTGTGGGACAATGCTGCTGGGATCACCTTTGTGCAACACAAGCGTGATCGGTTGGCATCGCCGTCCTTTCTGGTTTGCTCACTCCATGAATACATTTCTACTAAGTTAAATTCTTTGGGTTTTTTTCCTCAAAGGTGTAGAAGCTGTGGACTTCTAAACCCCTTGACCTTTCGGCTGTGTGTGTTTCTGGAAACAGTTTGCTAGGGAAGGGAGCGTTGTGTGTTGCTTCTGGCTACATGTTCCTCACACCTCCCCTGTGCTTGATTTATTGCTATGGGATGGGACTTCAGGAAGGCAGATTTTTAAGGAGTGTTTAATTTGGGGTTGGTTTCACAGACACCAACTTTTCCTGGGAATTCCACCACTGGCTTCTGGTGAAGGTCAAGGGCATTTGAAACTCCTCCTTCAACTCAGATGCTTTTCAAGTGGTTTCAGTGCCCAGGAGGAGCCGAGCTGTTGGTTCAAGACCTGTAACAACTGTTTGCTTGATCAAAGACTTCAGCACTGCTAGTAATTCAATAATTGACAGCCCAAACTGCAATATAGAGTAGACCACAGGCCATAGGAAAATGCAGTTTGGGTGCATTTAAATACAAACATGGATGCGAAAAAACATTCAAAGGCAAATTGTCCCTTCACTAGAAGATACAGGACCTGCTTTTCTTAACCTTGCCATAGCAACTGAGAAGAGCCAGCTGAGGTTTTTTCCATCAGAACAGATTTAGCAAGTTACAATTTCCCAACTCTAGCTCTTCTAAAAAACCGTATCAAACTGGCATTATTTTCTCTCACATCCACTTACCAGGTAAGAAGATCTGGGCATTTTTTTTCCATAGCAGCTTACAAAAGCATTCGGTCTACTCATCATATCCATTGCTTCTCTTTCAAGTTGTGCTTCTGTCACTTCCAGGGTTTTAAGCTGTGACATTTTAAGACCCACACATCCTCTGAAAATAATGCTTCAAGGTGCAAAGCTCTTCTTGAAGATCAGTTCTGTTCCGAGCTCTGATGTTATTCCCGGTCATACCGCCCTTCTGTCCCACATGAGGTACCTTCAGTGGTAGACAACACAGATAGTCTCTGCAAAACATTAGGAAACTAATCACCAGGAACTGGATATATCTGCCCATCTGAAACATACTGGAGAGATATTGGCTTGGCAAGAAGCAACCTTTCTCAACAGGGACCGGTTAAAGTTGTCTTCTTAAAGGGATCTATTTAAATACCTTAAATATATTTAAAATTCCCATTAAATTTGACAAGAATAGCTTTGTTCTTATCGTTGATGATTCAGGAATCCAATGCTTTAGAGCATGAAAACAATTAAGTCTCAAGGAGCAAGTGACCTCTGCTGCCAAATGAAGACTGGAGAATTTACAAACTTCTCAGTCTTCTTTTTGCTGGCAAAGATCAGGTGCTTCCAGTTGGGGATCGATTAAAGCAGCAATGGGAAAAAGCTGACAATTTGGCTTCCCGGCTAAAGTGAAGATGGAGAATTTAGTTGGTATGGATAATGCCAAAATGGCCAAGTTTTTCTTGGGAAATGGAAAACTGGTGAAAAGGGTAAAAAACTTTTCAAAAATATTTTTCTTTTTCTTTAAACTTTTCATTTCTCTGTGTTTTGGTCAAATACTTCAACAAGCTTCCTACAAACTTGCAAATAGTTTCAGCTGACCTGCACTTCCATTTTGCAGGGGAAAAAAAAAATAAAAAATCACTCGAGCAAAAGACATTCATCACCTCTGGGAGCGACGCACACCTTATTTTCCACGCGGCTTTCCTGAACACTAGTAAGCCATTAACCATATTTGCTGCTTTCCTGCATTCAATTACCAAACACGGTGTGCTTGCCAGACCAGATTTTCCACATGAAAGTGTTCAACATACTTTTTGTTTCCTTTTTTTTTTCCCCAATTCTTATCCTCTTCCAACAATTAGTTTTAATTTTCTCTAAACAAGAAGTGGGGTCCGTGTCAAGCAGGAGACAACACTGGGTGCTAAACGTAAATAGCTTGAAGGACCCAAGATCTTCCTTTATATTAGATGGGAAGAGGAATTGCTTAGTCTGGATATCCAAATTACTGCACTCAGACTCATTCCCAAGAGTGCTGCAGTACAGTTTCCTTCTCTACTTTTAATTCTAAACCAGTACCCATGTTGGATAATTGTACTAGGGGTGGGTTTGGGTTTTATTTGTTGGTTTGGGGTGGGTTCTTTTGGTTTTGTTTTGTTTTTTTTGTGTCTGTTTTGGTTTGTTGGTTGGTTGGTCAGTTGGATTTGGATTTTTTTGTTGTTGGTTTAGGGATTTTTGTGTGGCTTTTTTTTGTTGGTTTTGGGTTTTTTCTTGTTTGTTGGATTTTTGGTTTTGTTGGTTTTGAGGCTTTTATGTTTTTTTTTGTTTTGTTTCATTGGGTTTTTGCTTTGTTGGGTTTTTGTTTATTTGTTTTTTTTCCCCCAGAATTATCAACAGCAGATGCACTCCAGCAATGACAGATACTTTAAAAGAACCCCAAACAATCAGAAATGGTACTTTAATTAATTAATGTGCTGTTAGAAGCAGGTTTTGGATGAGGAATCTATGGGGGAAGTTTATGAATATTTTGTCTGAATGGTTCTTCTCTTCCCCAACAATTCCGTAAATATTTTAATAGCGTAGCAAAAATGATGCATCCCTGATGAAAAGTTCAGAGACAGGCAAAAGAAAGAAGGAAAAAAAAAAAGGGGGGGGGTGTGGAACAAAAAGGGCAAAAAGCTATTTCAGCCTTTGTACTATTCCCCTCCACCCCCAGCCCCAAAATAGGAGATGTAGCCCGGGGCCAGGGAACTTCAACCTTGTTAAGCGAGCCATGAGCATCCTCCCAGGACTGCCTGGAATTCATTGTGGGCTCACCAGAGCCCGGTAATGGATTCAGCGTTAGGCTTCAAATGCAGGAGTTGAACTCGCACGGGCCCATGAGCAGCCTGGGCTGCAAAACAGACAGGAACAAAAGCTCTTGTGTGCAAATTCCTTCCCCAGCCTTCAGAAACCATTTTCTGCTATTTTGTATTGGGGTTTTTGTTGGTTTGTCTGGGTTTTGTTTTGGTTGGGTTTTTTTTTCCAAGAAAACCACTTTTTTTTTTCCCTCAGGATTTTTCAGAATCTATTTAGACATGAGAAATTATTTTGGGAAGACGCGTGCCAAATTTGACAATACAGCTGGAAATAGCAGTAACTCATTCCCACTCTGGTAGTTTGGTTTTGGGTTGTTCTTTGTTTTGGGGCTTTGTTTGTTTGGTCTTCTTTTTAAAGCTTTCCACTCCCATTTCCTTATTCCCCCTCAAAGCTTTCCATTCTGCACTCCCTGCTTTGCTGAAAGCCAGGGAGGAGGATCTCTGTCTGTCGTCTTAGGGTAGCTGAGCTTTCTGGAAGGCAACAGAATATTCCCTATTAACTTACAGTGTGTCAACAGCAAAAAAAAAACCCCTTACTGGTGCTCTCCTGCTTTCATTTGCAATCTGCTCTTGCTGGAAGGGAGAACCGGCTTCATCTCTGCTGGGTACTAGGAGACCTTGGGAGTTCCCATATTACTTCTTGTCCTGAAGGTTCCCCGTGTTCTCCTCCCTGCCATTTTACCAGGTCCTGCTGAGAGGGGCTGCAGAACCCTCCCCAGAATCCCATTTTTCACCTGGTAGGACACAGCACCAACTTCTCCCACTCACGCAAACCTGTTCTCTGGGACTGTTTGAGGAGTGCCCTCCTCTCAGCCTGGTGCTGGCTGCAGCCTTTGCTTTTCCTTCTTTTCTGAAACAACCGCAAGAAACCACAGACAACCAGGGAGTTTTCTTCAGGAGGCGAGTTACTAAACCTGAATGCTGTAAATACAGGACTCTTAAATACCTCCTCCTCTCTTTACCCCCCCTCCCCTATATTTAAAGCACGTGAGATGCTGCTGGCCAGCTCTGGTTCAAGGTTATTTGGAAGGTCTTCACTTTCCCCGGTGTCAGCGGCCAGCCGTGAATCCCAGTACACTTCAGCCTGCTCCTTCCAGACTCACCCAAAACGCCACCGCAAAGTCAAATACTAAATCCCAGTGCTTAGCAGTAGTGGAAATTAAACAACGCGGAAATCTGTTGGATCTGCACAAAGGCAAAAAGCACTGCACTTTGAGAGACACTGGAACTGTAATACCAGGGGAAATCAGTGTGTAAGCTGTCTGACCTCTTTTTTTTTTATTTTTTTTTTTTTTTTTATTACCCCCCCTTACTCTCTTCTCTCCTCCATCCCCAAAGGAAGTTAAAGATGCTTTTATAATGTGGATGATAGAGACGGCTGATCTGCATAATGAAGCTGAAAACAGCCTGCTTGTGCTGAAGCTCCTCCTCTGCATGTTACATGCCAGCAGAGATTTGCTGCGAAACAGGAGGAGAGCTGCAATGCAGCATTTTCCTCTGGAACTTTGCAGCTGTATTACGGTTCCAAGCGCATCACGCAAAGACTTTTGTTTACAGTATTTAAATTCAATTTGAATGGTAGCTGCTAAAAGCCAGCAGATGAATCACGACGCGTCCACTAAGGCTTTCGTGCTCACCCACCCCAAGGCTGTTACGCTTAACTGAATTACTTCATGTTCTCTTACAATGAATTTTCCTATTGTTTTATGGTACTGCCTGCCTCTAATAATTACTGGTGCTTAATACTCTGCTAGAAACAAGATGCCTGGGTGAAAAAGCAGAGTCATAAAGGAGCTCGAAATACCAAAGAACAGAATCAATAAGTAGGGATGACAAGGGTGGTAAACTCAGACAGGGGAGAAAACTCAAGGAAAACATCATATTGAAATCATCTCCTATTTGCTTCCCCATTCCATTTCTTCTTATTTCCCAATCACGTTCACTATTTCTCTGCTTCCCAAACTGCACAATGTCATCAGAAGGTCGCTGGGGATGGGCACTGTCTCTCCTCCAGAAGTCAAAGCTGGCAAACCTTTGGTAACTCATCCCAAGTAGTGAAGGAGCTGCCTGTCCCCCTTCAAGTCCATGTTGCTTTAACTTGATCTGAGCTCAGCGAGGGAGGACGTTACGAGGTCATTGCCAACATGTTATCCTGCATCTCAAACCCCAGAGCACTGTTCTGATTTACTCATGAATCTGAACTCCAAATAACCCGGAAAAAGTT
The DNA here is from genome assembly GCA_027560015.1 of Chloroceryle amazona. NCBI lineage: Eukaryota > Metazoa > Chordata > Aves > Coraciiformes > Cerylidae > Chloroceryle > Chloroceryle amazona. The sequence goes on along the minus strand of JANHFX010021434.1, from coordinate 54,913 downwards.
AATGCCTCGGTCCAGCTTCTCTCCTCCTTACCACAAAGGTATCAGTTTAGTGCACCAACAATTCCATCACAGGTTCAAAACCTACTGCAGTTGCAAGTGAGAGCAATAACAGTGCTCTTAGATTCGTTCCCTGCGGAAATAGTCACCAAACCAGTCAGCATAATTACCAGACTCTGGCAAAGAAAACTCCTGGATAAAAAATTCTATCAGTGACAATGATAAAATTTAGCTGATGAAGAACTCCGACAGAGCTCTGGGGGAAAACTATCCCAATACTCTCCGGCTTTTTTGATGTGGTGTGAGGATCATTTGTATAGAAGAATCCTATTTGCACAAGGTTAATAATAAGAAACCTCAAAATTAGACTGCTGCTGCGTTGTTTTTTTTTAAATCACTTCCTACCTGCTGGATTTAACTGCTGATTTCAAGAAAGCCAGGGTTTAACTCTCATTGACTACGATGCAGCCATTTCTCCCTGAGCCTGAAAGACACTTAACTTCCCACACTTGTGCACAAAACCAGAACAAAGGAGCCGCAACTGCACATCCACGTGTCTCCCGTAACAGCCGGTATCACTTGCACCTCCCAGAAGGTCTCTGGATGTTCAAAGTGACGGCGCGCGGCGTTAAAGCCACTGCGAGCGGCTCTGACTGCCACAGAGGATAGAAGCCTCGCACCCCTTCATCCCTCTCCTGCCCTTCCACTGGAGAAGGCAGGTTTTTGAGGGGGTTCTTATTTGAATGCTCAGCTGCTGATTTCCTGCGACTGACCGAAGTCATTGATAGGCGCAGGCTGTGAATGTTAAACTACGTCACGGCAGGAACGGGGACAGATTTCTCCACTAGCTGAGTACACACAGCCCAGAATAGCAGCCCCCTTTCCCTTGAAGCACCTACACCTTGCTGGATTGCAAATACTAAACAGCAGCAAGTTATTTACTGCCCAGTCAAACCCTCTCACTCCTGAACGTGACAAACTCCGCTACTTAGCCCAAACTGACTTCTGATGGAACAAAATTAATCACCACGCTTCCACAAAGACTGTACAGATGTCCAGAGCATGGGATCTTCCTAGATGGTTTATCCTTTTGCTGAGTAGAGTGCTGAACTGAATAATCCCTGAACTGCTGACTGCTGAGCAGGTTTAGAAGGGGAAGGATCACTCTTGATGTTCCTATACACTTCCCTAAGCATCTGCTCTCACCCACTGCTCGAGACAGAACATCAAGCTAGAGAGACTGTAGCCCAGCCTCCACCTTGTGATTATAATCACAGCACAGTTTTCATACCAGAATCTGCAGCTAATTTATGTTGGTCCATGCTGGAAAGAGAATGTATTGCAAGTTCCTTCACTCCCCCAACCCGACCCCTTCCACCCCCTGGCCCTGCAGTCACACCACCAGCATGGGGGTAGGGTCTGCTGGTGGGGAAACCTGTGAACCCCACTCCCAGGAAGCACAGGCTGCATCTTTACAAAGCACAAGCCCTTGCTTTGGCCCCCAGACCTTCTCACTGTTCCATGGACCTCCTTGCTGTTCCGTGGGCATGATGTTCTTCTTTCCCTGCAGTAACAGAGCTCATCTGAGCCCTAGAAACTTCCCACCTGAGCCCTAGAACCTTTCTTCAGCCCCACAAACCATATTGCAGTCACACTAGGGGAAACATTAAGTTTCAGACGGGTGGAAAATACCCTGGACTTCAGGGAGTAGCCACTTGGAGTTGGCTAAATGAATATAGACACCCCTCAAATGCTGAGCGACTTTGAGTCTCACCAGACTGCTCATTAATTGAAACTATTCAACAAATGTTTTCTGCAACCTCAATTCAGCCAAATGATTGTTTATAAGCTTGGCCTGTGACTGCTGCTTTCAGGACAGGGAGAATTCTCTTCTCCTGTGCTCATTTGCATCTGAGTATCAGCCTTGCAAACAAGGGTATATTGGTTACCAGAACATTCCCAGGAAAATGTTGGAGGGACGAAGCCATACTTCCTTGAAATCACCTGTGACCACTGATTTTATCCAAACAACTATTTCAACCCAGCCTCGAGCCTCAGTAACTACAGGGATAGGCAGGACGTAGTAGCTGGGAAATGTTAGCACCTTGAGATAACTGTAATGCCAGTGATAGGCTGTTGTTAGTGGAAAAAGAAAATTCATGTGAAAATAAACCAAAGCAACCCTTGTGTTTCACTGCTTTGGGACTGTTTTACATGCTCTGCTTTGCCAGCAGCATAGTTGCTGGGATACAAAACTCAACACATCCATTAGTGAACTCTGACCTCGCTGGATGCTACTGTCATAAGCTGCAGTGCTGGGCTTTTATCACACAGGCCTTCCATAGTCAGCTCCACTGATAGAGAAGGTCCCCACTGGCAACAAAGCATTAAAGAAACTTTCTTCTCCACCAGTCTCACCAGCCCTGAACCTGCAAAGTACGTAGGCTAGCAAGAACACTGGGAAAGAAAGGGCATGTGCAACCAAAGTGCTGGGCAGTTTCATTAGTGTGGTCACAAGACCAAAAAAAACCCCCTCAAACCCCACAATTATTCCATGCTCAAATGTTACTCCATCTTTATTCTTTTATGTTGTTGCAATTAAACTGGAGTTTACTATTTAATTTCCTTAAATGGGATGGTATTTCCTAGAAAATGGATGTCCTCCTGGATCCCTCAGCTCCTCTCCAAGATGTAAAGTCAGTGTTAATAAAACAGTATTAAATTACCCTGCAGTAGTAATTACTCAGCCTCAGACCCAATCCATAAATGGCAATAAGGGAAGATTTCCACCTCCCCTTGCCTAGATATCAGTCCCTATTTTTAATATCTGCATTGCTTATTGGATTTAGGTTTGGGCTGGCTTGTCACTACTCTTCATTTGGTCAACTAGAGTTTGATCAAGAGTAGGAAGGATGGGAAATGCAAGGGGAGAACAGCACATCCTGACCAAGCCAGAGGCAAATTCAAGAGGTCTTTGTTCTAGTTCTGATGATGAAAATGCATATAAGCAAAATTAAATCATGTCAGTATCATCTAATACACAGGTACCAAGTGCAGCTATGTAACTGAAGGCAGCAGCTTTCTTTAAGTGGTGAACTACCTGGAAAAAGACTGCCATTGTCAGCGAAAGATGCCCATCCTTCAGAAACCTCAATAAATAACAATAACTAAACACAGGCAAAATACCACATCAGGGAAAGACAGCGTCAAAGGAGCGGGGTGCTTTGACAGGACAACAACACTCTTCTGACAATCCGAGTTTCTTTGTTTCCCTGAGAATTTCTAATGTTCGGTGATACCGAAGAAAACTCCCCAGCAAAAGCCTCGTGACTGCCTTAGAACCGTATCTTCCATTAATCTGTGCCAGGGCACGGATGTGCCAGACCTTTAATTCTTCAGTGCAAAGGAATAAAGATATACCTCACGCAGCGCTGCTCCATCACCTAGCCAGGAACAGCCAGTTCTACAGCACGGCGCAGGCCAAAGCACAATAACAATTCACGCTTCTAATCCTTCAACAGTCACAAATTTCAGGATGTAAAAATAACACACTCGAGATGCATTAAAGGCTCATTAAAATTAATGAGAATGATGCGATTCTTACAAAAAGTACAGCATTGTCTACTGAAGGAACTGTTTAGTCTCACAAGTGAGCTGAGAGTGTTAAGAAGTCTGGTGGTACCAGATAAAATACATGACAAAGCTGTGTAGAAAAATACACGTGGGCCACCTGGAAAAAGAAAATCACATTTCTGTCAGCTCTATTTTATCACAGATATTCCTACTGTTTCCACATATATTGAGAGCAGTTTTCACAAACCCAGGGCTTTGTCATTGTATTTTTTAATTTTTTTTTTCCCCCTCCTTTTCTCTTTCATGCAGCACAATCTCTCCTCTATGTTTCATGGACTAATTTTACCTCCTCACCCTTGAAAGTCTGTGTTCATTACCAGGCAAGATAGCGGCAAAGAGTAACAAAAGTAGCAGGCTACAGTTCTCATGTTTGGATGTAGATATCGACACCTTTCACTCTGCTCCAATTCTCAACAGTATTTAAAGCCCCCAGATCCAAGACCTGGTAAAGAACAGCACAAATAAATGGATTTCTGAAGGGAAAAATGCAAGATCAAAAAAAAAAAGAGGTTCCAGAACTGTGAGCAGCATCTAAACAGCAAAAGGAGAGCTGATTTATATTTAAAATGTTGACTATAAGCAGAGGGCTTTAGAGATCCTCCCCAGAATTAATGTGAGCTCGTGGTTTTGGCAAAAGCAAACACATTCTGGAGCTCGCCAGAGTCATTCAGACACCTGGTTCTTTGCTTATGGTCCTGCTGCAGCTTGGAAAACTACTGCAGTAAAACAGCAGGGAAAGAGTGGAGTTTGGGGTCAAGAGGAGGAGATGGGGTCAGACCCTGCTGGGAGCAGTGAGGTGCTGTTGGTCCATCAGGTCACCTCTCTGCTGCATCTCCCACCATCTGTGGGGTCTCAGGCTGGGGCATTCACAGAGGCAAGGACCTTCTCTCACAGTCATCACTGGATGGATTGGTTCAAATGATGCAGCCTGCCTTGGATCAGCACACGGGACTAGGGCAGGGGCTGTCCCTCTGGATTGGGCACTGGGGAGGCTGCCCCTCAAATCCTGGGTTCAGCTGTGGGCCCCTCATTCCATGAAGGACCTTAAGGGGCTGGAGTGTGGCCAGAGAAGGGCAATGGATCTGGGGAAGGGTCTGGAGCACAAGGGTGGTGCTGAGGGGCGTAGCTTAGCGGTGCCCTGGCAGTGCTGGGGTAACAGTTGGATTCAATGATCTTAAAGGTCTTTTCCAACCAAAATGATTCTATGGTGCCATCTCAGACAAGGCCTCAAGGTACTAATTACTGTGAAAAGTGGTAAATGGACAGATTCAAATTAATCAGTGCTTAAGAGGATGAGGATTTACCACAAAGAGTTGTCTTCTAATAAATATAAACCACACCAGTATGAGAGTCTGGCTGTTTACTGCAGTTCCTTAATGGCAATAAAGCAATATTAAACCCCAGTCAAATCCTGGTAATTTGTGACGCGGTGAGAACATTAACGACATTGATAAAAGAGCTAAAAGAACAATAATTAATTTGGGGAAAAAAAAACCCAAACAAATACATTGTAGAAAGGACTGAAAGGTTTTAAGCATTGCAGTGACCTATCCCACGTGTTTTACCTACAGGAGGTCTGAAGTAATTGCAAAACCTCAGGTCAAGCTACAGCCAGATGAATCCCCTCTCTCCTTTGAGTCATGAAAGTGTCACTAGGGATTTACATCCTAAGGTGATGCCTCAAGAGAGTCCCACCATGTAGCTGGTGTCAACTGACCCGATGGGAAGGGCTGGCAATGATCAGATGCCCCAAAGAGAAGCGTAACGTTGAATGGATTGAGCACAAAAGAGCTTCAGAAACAACCACTCAAAATATCAGAAAACCTGAGGGAAATGAAAAGGAGGAAAAAAAAAAAAAAGCCCCAAACCCAACAGCAGCACGTAAGGTTTGTTCAAAGCCAAATGGAAAATTACTAGATTCGGCAGTTGTCTTACTAGGATATTAGATTGGATGTTGAATTTCAACAGCTGCATTATCATTCGTGTCCTGATAACAGCATAATGAAAAAAAAATTAGGAAAAAATCCAAACATAAAGAAAATGCTACATGATTATTATTAAATTCCATAGGAGAAGAAAGAAAGAAAGATACACCATTCTTATTTTCAGTCTTCCTGACATTTCACTTTCCGCTCTCTCGTATTCAGTTACCTTAACCAAAAGCAAAAAGTTAGCTCCTTTAAAAGATTAAAGTCAAATCCACTAGCCAGCTTCTGTGCAGGAAAACAGGTCACAGAATGCAATCCCAGCCCACTAAATCTGCTTAATGCAGACACATTCCTTTCCCCCTTTGAATCAATACCAAGATTTTCAGGAGATATGCAATGTTCTGCTCCTGAATAAATGTCCTTGTGTCAGTAACGCTGAGCTCCTGTTGTTTCAAGAAAGTCATGAAAGATATGAAAGATATTGAGTTTGCAGGACCAGGGCCAAACTGCCTATATGGATATAAAACATGAAATCACATTATATACATAATGAAGACAGATGTAGACAACTAAAAACCCTGCAAGAAAAGAAGAAAAATCAATTATTTTCTCTAATCCCTGCAATTTTAGCAGAGAAGTTCCAACCTTCCCAGAAGAATGCAAATGACAGTGCTTTTTTACCTTGACAGCTATCCTTAAAATACTGGTTTTCTTTATTTCAGATGCGAAGGATGAAGGAGAGAAAAGACTCTGCTACGCATCATCTTGATATTTTTTACTTAACTCATCTTTAAATGAGGAGTTTGCAACAACAGCAGCAAAAGCAAAATCATCTTGGGGACATCATTTTTCCTCTTTCAGAATTACAACGGAGGTTAAAACTAATGCTCTGAAATACCTGTTATTATCACACAGTAACAAAAAATGCTCTTTTTTTTTTTCCCCCCCAAGGAATCTATGTAGTCCTGTGTGGAACAGCCAACAGTCACAAGTGGATGATAAGCAGCACCATCATTAACAGTTGCATCACCTACAAGCCACAGCTCTAGGACTGGGATTGACCCAAGTCAGTGCACAGAGCAGTAAAAAGGCTGCGGGGCAGGGAAGGGGTAAATCACAGAATCCCAGACTGGTTTGGGGTTGGAAGGGACTTTCAAAGCTCATCCAGTCCAACCCCTGCAGGGAGCAGGGCCATCTGCAACCAGAGCAGGGTGCTCAGAGCCCCGGCCACCTCCCCTGGGATGGTGCCAGGGCTGGGGCAGCCACCACCTCCTTCCTCCTCCTCACTTTTGAGCTCTCCTGCAGCCCTGACATAGTCACCTGTGTGAGGGGTGGAAGCCCTGCAGGTCTTGCAGCTGCTAGAGGAGGCTTCCCAACGTGGGTGTGCTCTGAGAAACCACCCCTAGGAAGATGACCAGCACTTGAGGCCCCAGGCTGACAAATCAGGCTGCCTTTCACCAGTCTGCATGTGGAGATCTCTTCATCTGTCAGTCCCATAATTTTGGCTTGACTGCACAGTGGCCTGCTGTCAACAAAGAGAGTGGAGAAAAATCCCAACCTAGCCCAGACAGTAACTCAGTTTAAGGTATTTCCTTGGAAAGAGTCTCCCTTAAGCCATGGAGAAACTTGTACCTGTGCCTCCTCCTTTAACCTGGAGGCTACTTACTGTACCTGCCCTGACAGGCAGCTAAGGCAATCCTGATTTTAGTAATCAATGGCTTAGAAGGAAGGACTCACAACTTTGCACATGCTTTCCCTTGAGTTATCTGAATTGCTGACCTAAGTATGGAGCAACAAAGATGCTCTTGAAGAAGTCGGTTCTGATACCTCAGCTGTATTAACACAGCACATGCAGCGGGTGACATTATTCTTAAAAGGCCCTCAAGGAACCAAGCACTTAGAGAAATTAAGTGACATAGCCTGGCTCTTGTTCAAGTGCTTAATCTGAGGAGCCCGTGGTCGTGCATTTTTCTATCTGTCCTGCTTAAACAGCGGAGAAGGTCAGCAGTGTTGCACAAGGTTCAGCAAGGAAATCAGTGTTTGCCTTTTTGGGGCCAGCAGACAGAGGAATAGGGCAAAACCACCCCTGGTTCTAACATCTTATTAGGACTGCAAATAAAACTAAAGACAATGAACATACCCGAAGTGTTTCTGTGGCACGCAGACGTTATTTCTGACTTCACTGAGTGTTTAATATGCACTGGTTGCTCTGCTGATAAAAAACGCCTACCTCGTGAGTATCACTGCACGATGAAGTGTTGCTAGGACCATGTAAATTCACCTTTTCTAATTATTTCTCAAGTCACTGACTGAGAATGTGCATCTTTTACCACGTGGGGGGGTACCTTAGTCAAAGAGGCACTACCAGCTCACAGACCGGTCTTAACCACACAGGAGCTGACCTACAGGGAGACCATCTGACCTCTTTATGGCTTCCTTCCTGATCATGATTTAAAAAGCCAGAGAGAAACTACCTCTCTGCAGCATTTCCCGGCCATCCTATTCAACAGAGGAAAGGCAATAACCCTGCAGGAGGTTTATGACTCTCCCTAGTTTCTCCAAATCGCTTACGGTAGAAGTTAAACACAAGACCCATGGTACAGCAGCAGATGAATGTGAAGGAATGAAATGCATGATTTAAATACATATCAGTACTTCCTACAGGTGCTGAGGAACAAATGATAACTTGAGTTGTTGAGCACTGCCTATGGGGGAGACACCCCCAGTGCCCGTCGCAGTACTGCTGCAGGTTTGTTGTTCTACAAAACCATTCTCATCCCACCTTCCCTCCCCAGTCTGAGGGGATCAAGTGCAGGTGAGGACAGGAGAGAGCAAATACACAAGTCAGATGCTCGCTATCTATTTATGAAAGTGAAAGCAGAGAGCTTTTAACATCACCAGGCAAAACTTTTGTGTCTGCCATCTGTCAGGAATGGATGAAGGGGAGGAGACAGACTTTGAGTATGAAGTTTAGGTTGGACATTAGGAAAAACTTTTTCACTGAAAGGGTTGTTAAGCAGTGGCCTGGGCTGCCCAGGAAGGTGATGGAGCCGCTGCCCCTGGAGGAGTTTAAAAGACTTGTAGATGAGGGGCATAGTTTAGTGGTGGGATTGGCAGTGCTGGGTTAATGGTTGAACTCAATCTCAAAGGTCTTTTCCAACCCAAATGGTTCTGTGATCGACCCTGAAAATAACAACTGGCACAATTCTTCCGTTGTTCTTAAGGGGAGGTACCTGTATCCCCCCGGGTGAAATACCTATGCCTACAGGCACCCAAACCCCCAAATTAGGAGCCCTCTGCCATAAAAGCAGCACCGTGGAAGAGACGAGAGAAGAGCCTGGGCTCCGATACCCAGCCACACACGCTACCACAAAAGCCAAAGGGGTGAGATGACACTCAGCATGAAGATTTCCTTTAATTATCCTCCTACAAATTAGTACCTCTGTCTCTCAGAAGCCCTCAACACAACCGCTTTCATTGGACTCTAATTTCAGGTGTGTGGCTGCTGCTCTCTATGACATTTCTTCCAGATATGAAGAAGGCTGTAGAAAGGAATCATATCAGACTGTGAAAAAAAAAAAAAAAGTGTCTTTCTTGTATTATTTCCTGGGAGTATTTGTATTATTAATAAGAATAATAATGATAATCATCACAGGGGATATGTGCACTGCTATTTATTTCATCTGAACGGTCTACTACGGTTTTCTCAAGCCTGCCAATATAACATTCAAAGAGCCAGTTCAATTACTGACATATTTTTTTTTCTATTAAATTAGAAGCAATGTACTTCTCAAAGAAATCATCTATTATTTACAAGTAAAAGGCAAAGAAACATCTAACCCACAACATCTTTACAAAACCTTACAGCTCTGCTGTTAGGCTGTAAACAGACCCATGCTAACGGGCTCATTCGGTAACAAATTACTCAAAGGTAGAACAGCAACAACAACAGTGGATGTTAAAGTATTTCCATGAAATCTCAAACCCAAAACGCTCATGAGAAAATGTTAGACAGGGAAGGGAAGATTTCCCTACTGCTCTGCATCACCAGAATGTCGAGTTTGGGATTGAAGTGTGGCCCATTGCCTACCCCCCTGCCTCAAATTCTTACTGTAGCATGACGGAGGAGAAGGTCTGCTATTTATTGACTCCTGATATAATATGCTACGTATATAAGAGGCAACAATCAATACCTGCCTCACGGTGAGAGGACAGCAATTTCAGCCCTGTTTTATAGGAAAAAAAAAAGGAAAAAAATCTATAAATCTTTTCAGCACCAAAGACCCAATGCTAAAGGCTTTTGTCACTGATATTAACCTAAGTTTAGGCCCATTCTAACCTACCCTGCTCAATAAAGCCCTCAAGGTTAAGGGGGTTTATTGAAACTGTTAATTTTCATTCACAGGAAGAAACTGAGCCAATTCCTTGGAGTCTGACCAAATCCAATGACTATGAGACAGTTCCTGGAAAAAGCCTGGGTGTAGCAGGATGTTGTGGGAGGGAAGATCAGTCCCAAAGACTCCCATTTGTCTCTAAACACTTCATCCTTCAAACAGCAAATGTGAAAACTAAGAAAGGGAAGCCTGGAAGAGGCCTCCAGGCTTCATCTGGTTCATCTTGGCCTACGAGTCCTCGCACTGCTTCTGACAGATGGCTTCCCCATCTCTTACAGTCTTCCCATCACAAGTTCTTACAGGTTCTCAAGAAAGCTGCCTCCCAGGCTTGGCTACCCTTACTGTTTTCCTTTGAGTCCTAATCGAAGTCTCCTTCTCTGTAACTTAAAATCATTACTTCTTGCCTTACCCATACAGGAAAAGCCAACTGAAATCCTAACCCCTCCCAAGAAGCTTTTTTTTTTCCCCATATTTGAAGACATAAGTGAATCGCAAATTATTCTCCAGAGAGTATATTTTCTTGACATCAGAACAGACACTTTCTGGAGAACATCTTCCCTGCTCTCCATTAAACTCTTGTCAGTCAACGCCTTTTTCAAACACACCGTGACCGAAACTACCACCACACTGGTCATCTTGTAAGACATGTCTAGCAGATAAGATTTGTACATCCCAGCACATTTAAATGTTCTGGCAACAGCAGGTATCTTGTTGACTCAAGCATTTTGCCTCCACTATATCCTGTGGGTCCTTTTCTATAGATGTTCTTTCCCTTGCATTTATGCAGCTGATGATAAACACCAAAAAGCAGAATTTTCCAAATTGAATTGTATCTTACTTTTTCCCCCCAGCTCATTTGACTTCTAATTCACTCCCCCAGGATGTTTCCCACCTCGATGTCCCCTGTAGATTTAATAAATATACTTTTCATTCTATTAGCCACGTAACGAATCAAAACATTGAGCAAGTTGCAACTGCGGATGGGAACAAAACCACCTCTCAAGCCAACACAAAACACAATGTTCTAACTGGAAACCGAATGACGCTCAGCACAATTTTCCAGTGTTTACACCAGAATGTGAATCTGTAGCTTACTTTTTAAATATCATGCCAGTCAACAGCAGAAGCCTGAGTTTTGAAAGTTGAGACTTTGAATATCTAGATTTTTCTCTCTCCCCAGAATGCTTGTCACTTCAACAGGAAGATATTAGACTGATCTGATGCACTTTATTCCCAGCAACCCTCCATGACGACTGCATTGCACCTCATTAATTTCTAGGTACTTGCAAATGGTTATTATAATCATTTTCTGTTTCACCAGGAATTTAAATGATGTTGGTTTTTAATTCACAAACTCCTCCCTTCCCCCTTTTAAAACCAGAAATTTTACTTGTCATTTCCCAGACTTGCAAAACCTCGACCACTATGTGAGATTTCACTCTTTGGAAATTGTCTCATCTTGCTTTTTAGGGAGCTTGGGATAAATGTTTGATATTTTCAAACTGGAAACTTGTACTTTCCCTATGTCCCAGAACTGCTTCTGATTTATCGTCCTCTTCTGTTAATTGTATTAATAATCTGAGCGTGGTCTTTTTTTGGTGAGAACTAAAATAAGGAAGCCCAGAATTTCAGACTCCATCACATTTGAGAAGTGATGAACTACCACGGGCAGTTTTTACTTGTGACCTCAGAGTAACTTTTTTAAAGGTCTGGTTTTTTCTCTTGAGCTCCACTTTCCTGAGACTTATTTTCTACAAAATCTTATCAGCTAGCTTGTTGAGATGACAATGTTCTCCCTGCCTTGCCTCTGCAGGTTGCTTCAGGTTGTTTGTTCAGGAGTGCATCATAAATCACCAAGAAATACTGACTTATTTTTTTAAGACTTTGTTATAATGTTTTGCCAGTGAGAAAAGCGTTGTGGTTTTTGGGGGGTTTTACCCAATGAACGTTACCAATGGACAAAAAAATGTTTCTTGGTTCAAGAAAAAGAAAAAAGTCTATTTTTTTATGCTATATAAAAACTACACTCAATGTTTTCAACCACTGTGTTACAATGAGCAGGAAACCAGCAGAGTAAAGGATCATTTCAGCAGGGATCACTTGCTTAGAAAGAAATGGATAAGAGATCATTTAGCAAAGGTTCTTTTGTTTAGAAACAACTATCCTCACTTTCCTTCTTTGCCCACCTTTGCAGACATCCTGCATTTTTAGAAGGTTAAGGAACAGATACGGAGAGGCATAAAACCAGCTTTACCCATAGCAAGCAGAAGATGCCACGTGAAGAGCCGCAGCTAAAAATGGACTCAAGCAATCAAACCTATTCCCTTCGACAACTCGGGAACACGGGTACCCTGCACCAGTCCCTTCCACGGTGTCATCTCCACAGCTCCCAGGCAGAGCAAGCAAACACCAACCAACCAACTCAGGCTGTTGGTACAGGCGCACAGAAATCCACCCCAGGAATTCTGCAGCATTTCAAGGTCAGTCTCTGTGGCAAGGGCAAGAGATTTCCGCAGCAAACGTTCGTCATTCCTGCGGCTGTAATAACGCGCTGCCATCTGCAGCCCCACTCCCCCCGAGTCCCCAGTCGGCTCAGAGCTGGAGGAGCCAGAGCTTTGCCTGATTCCACGGTCACACACTCACCCGGCGCTGCCCAGTTTATTTAACTCTTTCTCAGGCTTTGCTGAGGAAACAGGGACAAAAAAAAACCCAACACAACAAAAAAAAACAAAAATGAAACCAACAAAGAAACAAACAAAACCCCACCAAAAAACCCCCAACCAACCAAATAAAGAAACAAAACCCAAACAAAACACCAAAATAAAACCAAAGAATCCCAAGCAAATAAAACAAACCCAAACAAACCCACAAACAAAACCAAAAGCAAAACCAACCAACCAAACAAAACCCACAATACAAAAAAACAACCCACAAAAAAATACAAAAAACAAACCACAAAAAAACTCAAAATAAACAAAAAAAAAAGCCCCAAAGCCCCAAACCAAACCCAAAGCTAACCCAAAAACCACCCCCCCCCCAAAAAAAAACGCAACACACAAATGCACAGAGCTGAAGAGGAAGCATCAGGAGAGCTGAGCAGGGGAGAGGAGTTGTCACCAGTCCAGCCACTGCTGAGCACTGGGGGGATGGAGGGGGAGCAGGGGGGTGGCAGGGCCGTGTCCCCACCACCCAGAGCAAGCAGCTAAAGATGGGGGAGAGGCTGCTGGGTCCCAGGGCCTGCTGAAGACAAGAGTTTGTGAGTTACTACCCAGAAAATCCCATGCTGCCAGGGTCAGGCTCCTGTGACATATCACAACAGAAAGAGAGAGAGAAGCAAACCCTCCTGACTTGTTTCCCAAATTCTGGCATTTCTCATTAAAAAAAAAAAAAGGTATGTTCTGATCAAGTCTCCTCACTTGTATTTCCAAGCCCTCAAGCAAGCACAGACTACTTCAGCTTTACTTCTAGTGAGACGTGCCATCCTGAAGCCTGGAGCTGGAAAGTTTGCCTGCCTCCCTGCAGAGCTTGAGCAGCAGCACGTAGGTTTTGCATAACCTCACCCCAGAGCACTTTCAGTCCAGGTCCAGAGAGGAGAATGATCCCATAGCTTGCCACAAGCTGGTGGTGTGAGAATTAGAGAGGGGGGTACAAGGTCCCTAGGAGGTGGAGGTACAAGGCTACCAGTCAAAGCAACAGCCAGCTCAACCTTCCTTGAAAATTGGGTGGGTGCAGAGAGGGATGTGGCTGAGGGGTGGGAGTTTTGTCACATGGACATTCATGACACCAAGAAAGTCCCAGATTCAGAACAAAATCTTCCTGGAGAAACCTTCCTGGAGAAACCTCCTGGCTGCCATTGCCACAGCAAGCACAGAAGTGCAGGAGGACAAGCAGGGGAGCAAGGGAAGCCTTCTGGCTTCACAGCCAGCTCTTCTTCAGAGCCTTGCTTTAGGCTTGGCTGGGGTTTGAACGTAGGCAGGTATTTCAAGTTTCACCGCACGGAAAAGTTTATTCTAATAAGAGCTCTTAAATATCACAGATCAAATGCCATTCAGGACAAAACTTCCATCAAATTCAGCTCTGATATGCAACAAGACAAGACCTGGGCTAAGTGGATGCATTTTCACATACCTCTAGATTTTCTTCAGTGGGTGAATATTCTTTTCTTTTCAACTCAGTGACAGCTCCTGAAATAGCATATCCTGGTAGTAAATTCTCCTGAATTATCATAGCAGCTATCGCAACTGATCAATTTAATTTTGACTGATATGTTAAAGTGATTATAGAGGGATTAGGCTCTCGAATGTAATTGAATTTCAGTAGAATCATGGCACTTAGTTCCTTTCAATATGTGGAAGATTCCAGACCTCAAGACTAAATATTAAAGCTTCTTAAAAAGAAAAGATAGCTACAAATAATTTCCAAACTACCCCTCGTTTCAGTTCAGAAAGTTCTCTCAAATGCACATTGTTTTTCACCGTGTAAAAACCATGAAATCCAAAAAAGGAAATCCTGAGGAACCTGGGAAGAATTTTTTTCTTGAATACAATTAATGAAACATTTGTTTAGTGGAATATACACAGGCCATCCATTTTCACATATCTGATTACAAAAAAAAACCTGGCCTGCTAATGAAAAATTAACAGCTACCTGATCTTAAATGAATGTAAAGGTAAGATTAAATATTGAATGATTACCATAATATACCTTTCTAGGTTGGTAGATGTCTCAGAGCTTTCCTTTCCTACCACGTGAGCTGATGCAGATTAAGACGGGTTTTTTTGGCACTTAAGAAAATTGAAAATAATTAATCTGTAATGGCATTGATGGAAAAAGTGTTCAAAATGTCAATAAAAGTGCTGCTTTAACAGTACTTCAAATATTCTACTTACGCAACTTAAGAGACACATTATCTGCCAGACTACACACTTTTCCATTAAGATCTATGAAAATCTGCAGGTGTTTAATTACCTGCTCTCCCATTGTTCCCTGCCTGCAAGCAGGAGTAGTTTGAACACTACCCTCGAAAAATTAATGTGCAATTTCACATAACGGTTATGCAGATGAAAGGAAAACTTTCCCCGGTTTCTATTTGGCATGAAAAGTCCCGCACAAATAAACCAGCACTGGCTTCTCGCCAGGAAGGGTTGTTGAAATATTTGCATTAATAGTAAAATATTTCTGACTTATAAGAAGGGTTAAGCAGCACGGTTGCAATAACCAAGAGAAGACCATAAAAATCTGGAAAAATATTAGAAGGAAAATTACATCTCAGGAGAACTGTTGGAATACAGGCTCCTCTTCCCAGAAAGAGGGCAACTGCATGACCAGAGAAGGGAACCGAGCTGGGGAAGGCACTGGAGCACAAATCTGGTGAGGAGCAGCTGAGGGACCTGGGCTTGTTGAGCCTGGAGCAAAGGAGACTCAGGGGAGCCCTTCTGACTTTCAACAAGTCCCTGACATCCCTCAGCAGATGTCCCATACGTGAAAATGACCTTCCAGCTAAAAGACAGCCGTGACCACCAGAGGCAGATCATTCCCAAACCTGTACTAAAAAGATGAGCTGGATGAGATCAACTGCTCTGGTAGCCTCCGAGGTCCTTCTTTCCCTGTGCAGAGAGCACAATGTCCCAACAACCTCATTACATTTAGTGTTGCTAACTAAAGTTTTATGGAAGTTATGGAACTGCTAAAGCCCCACTTGTCTTGTTTGGAGGCAAATTTAGGCTTGTGCTGTCTGTGCTCCAAACCAACCAAATGAACCACCGGGAATCTGTACGGTCCTGTTAGCAGAACCCAGACCAATACACTCTAACAAACCCCAAAACACGAGCAAGATACTTCCCAGTTTGGGTTACAACCATGTAGTATTAAGCTCCTTGACTTGGCTCTGGCAGAGTCTTTGCCATCCAGGGCTGGACATCACCCTCAGTCCTGAAGAGAGCAAGTCCCAGGCTTCCCCCCCAGCATATCCAGCAGCGTGTGGATGCTGGACGAGGCAGCAGCAAAAACCTCACAGCAGGAATTTCCTCTCTCTTTATACCTGCTGCTGTTTCACCACCAACCCTGACCAGCTGAAAAGCCATCATTTCAGAGGAGGTTGCCAGATTGTGCTGATTTTGCTGAAGAGACTCGGTTTATGTAATCCTAATCTTTTTGCAAAGCTAAAAATACAAAACAGGGAATGGAAGGGAGGAGGTGAGGGAATCATATCGAGAGCTTTAAATATATAGAACTGAGAGAGCAATGCTTGTATCTAGTAGCTGGAAGGACCTTTTGGAGTGTGAGAGAGAGAGACAAAGATTTAAATCCAATTCTTTTCTTTTCCTATTATGCAGGACCGCAGCATCAACAACCAGCAATTGAGAGAAGGGATACATCATTAAACTTATTTATAGCATTAACTACTCTGCATTCAGCCACACAAGTGAAACTGTAAAAAGAAGAGGGAAAAAAAAAAAGAGAGAAAAAAAATCATAAAGGGAGTGTGTGGTTCTTTCATTAGCTTGTCTGTAATGTTGGATTGGTCCATAAATTAATGTGTAAAAGAGGACAGGAAAAAAAAGAATTCAAAGCTTTGCCATTGTAATTACAGCTCTTTAAATATCAAAAGACACAAAGAAAGATTCCTTTTGAAAGGAGTACCGATCCTCTTGGCAAGCCACTATTAAATACTTGCATAAATCTACAGTCTGCATCCTACAAGCTGAGGTGACATTGCTATCGTGGCCAACAGGTCTTTTCATGGCGCGCTTCGGTCTTATTTATATGTTTTGTCAGGACACCTTGATGAGTTAAGACACCTTCCTCCTTGCCAGGTGAGGATGTAGCAACTGGGAATGCCATCAAGAAAACCATTGTCAGCTAATTGACTCGGGCTGTTCCAGACAGAGACTCCAAAAGTCTCTTTGGTACAACCAGCCACCCAGGTGGATTTCCATCGTGGCTTTACCAGTAGCTCCTCCACAGCACAGCCAATGGGATTGAGCTGGACTGCAAGTGGGAAACATGGAAGGATCACCTGTATCGGGTCTGCTTGAGCTGGAGTTCATGTTCCCCACAGCAGCCCTCCCAGTGCTGTGCTTTGCACTGGGAGCTGGGAAGGTGCTGGTGACACCCCTGGGTTGGGGCTGCTGCTGGGCAGGGCTCACACAGCACCGGGGCTGTTCGTCCAGCATTCTCCCTGCGGTGGGGTGGGGGACACAAGGTCCTGGGAGGGGACACGACTGGGACAGCTGGCCCAGGCTGGCCAAAAGGCTATTCCAGACCATATGATGTCAGCTGAACTAGAAAAGCTAGGAAAAGGGGGGGAGGGCATCAGCTTGTCCTCCGAGCAACCGCTGCACGTTTGGAGCTCTGCTTCCCAGAAACGAGGCCAGCAAGCGCCTGCTGATGGGAAGTGGAGAATAAATCTTGTTTTCTTTTGCTTCCGTGCATGGCCTTTGCTTTTCATTAAACCACCTTTGTTTTAACCCACGAGTTTCATCTTCTTTTCTTCCCCCTGATCCAGCTGAGAGGAGGTGGGGGGAGTGATGGAGCAGCTTGGTGGGCACCTGGCATCCAACCAAGGTCAAACCATCACACCACCTTAGCCTACATTGCTGGGACATGGCAATAGATCCCAGAAGCAGTGTGGGGCACACCACAGAGTTTCTCCTCATAGCTCATGCTCAGGGGTGAAAGTGCTAATTACTAAAAGCAATAAACACACAGAGCCAGCACCACAGTTTGGGCAGCGTCTGTCAACGGTTCCTACTTGAAGGAAACCGGATTGAAAAATTCAGCAGGAAGAAAAGGAGCTGCCGTCACCAGTGCCCCAACCATCAGAAAGATCCAGTACTACTTCTACTGACTTGCCTGCTACTGATGGGGGAAAAAAGCTGAAGAGCAGACCCTTGAGGTACACTGGATTGCCTGCTTCTAAGATCGACTTGACACCGTTTAGTACCACCCCTGCGCGTTCTCCTTCGCAAGCTAACAAGCCAATTAATTAGGGGTTGTTCAGCCTGGAGAAGAGAAGGCTTCAGGAAGAACTTCTGGTGGCCTTTCAGTACTTGAAGGTGGCCTCC
>JANHFX010021434.1:0-22660 GCA_027560015.1 Chloroceryle amazona | reverse complement strand
ACGCCAAAAGGCATTCAAGGAAAATCTCCCCTCCCCCCCCCCCCCCCCCCCCCTCCAGGAACATGAAATATCTAGTTCAAGTCAACTTCTTAAAGAGAAACACAGAAGTGTATGGCAAACTAGTAGGCAAATATGTTCACATAAACCCCCAAAATAAACAAAAAAACCCCAACCAACCCAACCCAATCAAAAAGAAAAAGATTATAATGTCACTTTTAAATAGACTGCACAAAGTGAGCTGAGGAAGGAGACCAAGGGACCTACAAACAAGGCAAGTGGTACCCTAAATCTTCTGTGTTAACTCATCCAAAACTGCTCTGTATGACTATTCAAATATTTTATTCTCCCCTGTATCTCTGAGAAACTAAAGATCATATTCCTGGGTATCTCAAAGCCCCCAGAATAAAAGGTTTCAACATGCCTGGCCCGGAATCTCCTCCTCCACACACAACACATTGCTCAAATGGTGGGAAACAGAATTTTGTCTAAAAAAAGCATCCATAAGTTTGTTTTTGGTTTTAGAAATTCCTTTTAATAACAAAACTCAAAACCAGAGAGGTAGGAATAGCTGGGGAAAAAAACCCAACCTGCTGGAACGCAAAGACAGAGTTGGAGTCAAGACCTCAAACACAGAGATGCTGCATTTGGTGTACAGGAGCAAAGTGTGATGTCATCTGCGTAACACAAACCATGATAAACCCCTCTGAGGGCTAAACCACTAATTGCACTGCATCTCTAGCAGGGATTAAAAATTCTTCCTCCCTATCACAAGTGTAACAGAGTAAATTGTATTTTCAGGGCTTTCTCATTCTCCATTTTCTCTACTTTGTAAGACACTCTTCAGCATCACGACTACCTCTAGGAAAAAGTAAACCCCAAAATTAATAAATTCTATCTTGCTGCCTTCATTACATGTCTTCTACACTGTAAAAAGACACTGTAGTTTGACTAAGAAGTTAAGACTTGATTATCCAATAGCATTTCCCTTCTTAATATTGGAACGAGATGATCTTTAAGGTGCCTTCCAACCCAAACCAGTCTATGATTCTACAAATAGATATGAATAAGTTAAATAAATGTTTTAAATACCTCCATGGAAAAGAGGTAGGTTCCCTTCCCTGTTTATAAGTGAGCAAAAACCTCTTTTCCAGTATTTTTGTTTATTATTGCATCATAAGAGCATGGAACACAAACATAGCAGGGAAAAACTCAAATGAACCAGGAGGCATCTCAACGAGGATTTCAAAACCACTCTCTCTGATACCACACAAGCTTATGCTACAAACTAATTAGGAAACATGCAAATTAGGACATGAACACAAATAAACTCTGCCAGAAAAGACTCTTTATAAGGAAGGAAGAGGGTACATAACATTAGACTGGTTATTAGAGTAGAGCTGATGATCCAGCCCTCTCCAAGACAGATCTCTTGAGCTGTAGCACCAAAACAGTCCAGCTTGCAGGGAGTTCTTGGTGACAATGAGCAGCTCACGCTCTCAGCGGCTGCATATCTAAGACTGGACATTCTCTAGGGCAGAACTTCAGTCTATTTAAAGCGTGATATTTGCACTGTTCTGCTAGAAATCACTTTCTCCTAGTTCAGAGAGACACGACTGATGCCTTCATCGTAAGGTGCTGCTTTTAAACCGCGAGGCTGACACAGCATCGGTCCTTCATCCAAACTGATCTGTGAACAGAGATCATCTGAAAACAGATCATCACTGGCCCCATGCCTCGCTCTGCATGTAAAGCAGGCAAAAATAACCCGCTCGTGCATGCCGTGGATTACTCCTCTACTACTGGAAGCCTTCAAGAGAAAGAACTGCACCAGAGTGCTGAAAACCACGAAGCAGGAGCTTATCGCACGGTGATGCTGACTAAGGAACTTTCAGTTTGTTAACAGCTTTTCAATGCTACCGAGATACAAAGGAAGCCATAGGCTCCTGCCCCTCTGCAAGTATTAGGTATGTAACCTCTGAGCAAAGCTGTCTGGAAAACCTCTCTCCGCATCGCAAACTGCTGCCGAGTCAAGGGCAGATCTTGAGCCCTGTGTAGCCCGTGAACTCTAAATGCATTTAAGATCATAAAAATTCAGAGTAGAAAGGGAATGGTACCCTGACTGCCTGCTTCGAGTGGATGAAATAAAGAAGAGGTTACGAATTTCAAGTCCAGTTTGGATTCCACAGAGGAAAAGGAGGCTTCCAAACAGCAGCCCTCCTTCCCCGTAGTCTCAAAGTTACATATTACCATGGTTATATTTAAATACTTCAAGGAGACTTGATATTTTTTAATGCAATTGACCAGTTTCATCTTCAGATACTGTATCAGTCACATCTGGCACCAGACAGAAAACCTGTTTTACTCAAAACACATGCAGTATTATACTCAAAAGCAAACTAAACTCCCCAGCTCCATTGCAGATCACATTCACTACCACTGCCTTCTCCTGCCTCTAAAAGTATTCCTCTTCTGGGTTTTTTTGGTGGCTTTTGTTTTTCTTTTTGTACAAGCAGACAAACTAGCAGAAGCTTTTATCTCCAGCAGGTTTCCAGCACCAGAGCAGAGGAAGTTCCCAGGGTAACTGGCTGGATTCCAGGACGTTTCCCTTTCACCCAACACCTCTCACTCATTTCTTACGTTCAGATAAGCAAAACCTTTGCCACATCTCTTGCAAGGCGCTCAGATAAAACACTTCTCCGGTCAATTTTAGCTCTCTGCCAAAGGCTACCTTCACTTTATAACTTGCCAGGGTGAGGTTACCTGGCAGGACCTGGAAGTTAAGTACCATTCCAAGCAGAACAACGAGGGGAGGTATTGGCCAGTTCAGCGGGAGACTCCATGGTGAGAACATTGCCCAGGTGCAAAGAACTTCATGGACAAACTGACTAAAGCAAGTGAAGGTGAAACTAAAAACGCCTGGGCCTTGGAAGCACACCTCAATCTGGTGCAAATGAAAATAGGGAATTAATTTGGTCTAAACTGCAAGGCTGAGTTACTTCAAAATTCAGTTCTCTGAATTCAGAGCATTAACTGAATGATCCTGTGCTGAGAAGTAGCTGCAATGTAGGTCATCCTTAGATTTAACTGCATCTCTGCTAACGAAATTTCAAAATTCAAACCAACAAGAACTATTTCCTGATCTGATTTGAAAGAAACCGAGATGCACACAACATTGACTTCTGGAAATTTTTTTTGTCAGAAAAAAGGTAAGTGAAAAAGCCTCATTTTAAGTAGCAAAAGCTTCAATGGTAGCATAAGAACAGCAAGTCACTGCAGTCTTCAGTGGGGGTTTTTTGCCCCCCAAGATCCCACAAACAGAAGCTCGAGGTAGAGGCAGACCTGAAAGAAAGACTTTTGCTTTTTTTCTACCACTCCAGGCATTTGAAGCTGTCCAGGATTGCAAACTTGTGTAGGCAGAGGGCAGAGTCCCCACATGTGCTGACCTCCAGCATCATCAGCTACATTTGCAGAAAGCCTCTAGAATTTTGTCAAAGTTAAAAGCCTCTTACTGCAACATTTAAAAAGTTCATGGCTGAAGCTCTCTGCTGTGCCCCTCTCCCAAGCAGAAGGCAGCTGGCACCCCTGGCAGGGGCAGGACAGAGACCTGCAGAGGTGCTGAGAAGCAGCAGCCAAGTTCATCAAATCTCATCTACTAATGACAGCAGCACAACCCACAGTTTACACTACAGCTATGGCAGGGTAAATCCTGACCTTGGGGTGCCTGAGAACAAGAACCACCATGAAGAACACATTACTGAGGAAACAGAGATGCTAGGAATAGTTTACTCCATTTACAAACCGGATCTTGCTGCTTGTTAACACAAAACTGCTTTACAGGAACTTTAAAATGGGGTGAGGTAAAGTGGCCCTTAACATCTCACTCTTGAATTCCACACTAGAGAGGGTAAATCTCCTGAAGATAGATTACCTCAAAACCAGATAAAAATATTTAAATCCATTTTTGAGAAGCACTTCTGGGAAGAAGCAGACAGGATGGATCTCTAGAAGCCTTACACTGACCTCAAAAGTTTTCCCCCTCCCCTAACCACTCATTTTCTGCTGCTTCTTATCCCAAGAAGGCACAAATTAAAAATTAAAGTCAATATAAGAAGTCAAACGAGGTTTTACAACTCCAGAGCAGTTTGTTTCCCTGGTAAGCCTTAAGAATTAATACCCATCTGAGACTGCTGCTGCAGATTATTTGAACTCCAGACAGCAAATAAGGCTTTCAACCAGATAAATATTAAGAAAGTCTGAAAAGCTACACGACCTAGACATCCAGTTTATTTATTCTTCCTATTAAGGTTTGACGGCGTTTTGCTTATTTCAGCCTCTGAAACATACCAAGCAATAGCAAAAAAAAGTGAACAAATTGCAGTAAAAAGGTGAATAAATTTAAATTTGGGCAGACACTTGCCTTGCTAGTGGGACGTGGACAGATCATATTTTATTAGGGTAACAATAAAGGCAATAAGAACTCGATCCACATCTGGAATTCCACAGTGCACTGAATAATGGGCTATAAACACTAAGAAGGCAGAGGTGGGGACAAATTTAACTACTTTAAAGATGCTGTCGGATCACACAATGGGGAAAGGCTCTGCAGAACTCCACGGGCCAGAAAAACCCTCCCAGTTATCCCAGTTGCACACTTCCAGTGACAGATTGGCCAATTCGAACTACAAGTACCAAGGGGCTCCTTAGTGCCGTACAGCGCGAGGCATTGAAATAGCAGGTTTTAATCAGCTACAAGACAGCCACTTCAGCAAGCTCATTAAAAACTTGGGGGTTTTTAATAAAGAAATCAAGCTTCTAGATCCTCATTACTGTTTGTTAATGCTCACAGCATGACACTGACTTTTGAAGGCTGACAACAGATGAATCCTAATGACGCCTCTGGAAATTGCAGGCACAGCAAAAGGGGCAGGAAGATGATTCTGACACCTTCGTTGAGTTCTCAGGTGCCCATTCGTTACACAATGAGAGGAGTTTATTTTATTGCTCTGCTAAGAAATCTACAGCAGCCTTGGAAGGGAAATGACATCCACTGCAGGGCCTACAAAATACACTGCAGAAAGAAATTATCAGCTATTTTTTCTTTAAGCCTCACCACTCATGCTCATTGCACACGCATAGCTCAAATTCCAGCCTGATGTGAGGAAATAGCAACTTATTTTATCTTGGGTTGTCATTATATTCTATGTGAAAGTGCAATGAACATGCAAGTTTGTTTCCTTTTTCACAACTGACCAGAATCCCAACATACAGAAGCAAACCCGTTGATATAAAGGACACCACCAGCCCTCTGAAAAAGCACTCACAAAGAACCCAACTCACCTTGTCACCCACTACAACCTCTTGTCATCTATCACTTCAGCTAGATCAATCTGGAGGTTAAAGTCAATCAACTTTGATACAAAACTTAGTTCAACTGGTTCTACAGAAACAGCTTTACTAGGTATGCAAGCTCTGTGTGGTTTCAAAGAGCCTTTTTTTCCCACTAAAGCACCACTGGATCTTCACTGGAGTTTCCAGCTGTGGTGTGAATCAGTGACGCTGGGCTGAGGCAGGGCATGGAGAGCCCTGAAGATTGCAACCCCCTTGCAAGATGCAGGCTGATTTCTTCCCTTCCAGCAGCAGGAAAAGCATCCCTGTTTCAGCAGATTTGTTCCTAACGGTGCCCTGCAATCAGCCTCAACGTTAACAGCTATTTGTCTATACTCAAGGTTCTGCTTTTGCTCTGGAAGAAGAAATTCAGAATTATTTCCTTGCTTTAAAAACCACAACGTAGAGACACTGCATTTAGAAAAGGTAGAGCTGTCACAGATGCAGCTCCTTTAGGGCTGAAGTCTCCTCTTAGGCAGCTACCTTCATAGGTAAGAAGATTAACAAACTATATTCCTAAAATGAGCAGTCTCTGGAGCACTGAAATAAACCCTCTGGTCAATACTCCCAGCTTTTTCCAATGGGGATCCCTATTTCACAGGGGAAATTGGTCCTTCTAGTTCCACAGTCAGAGCATTTCAATCCACTCTGTAGAAAGGACTCAGGAGATTTGATTTTGCAGGTAGCAACTTCAAGCCAAAAAGAAAAATGTGACAAAATCCTCACAAGGGTCACTCTAAACTAAGAGAGCCTGCGAGCTGAACCACATTCCACCTCTTGGACTCCACCAGTATCACCCCTTCCCTTCCCTCACCTGAGGCAGGCAGGTCACACTCCCGAGTTTCCCTACTCTGACTCTTACACAGTCACTCTGTGTGACACCGCATTTTAACATCCAGACCTCTCCACATTATCCCCATCCTGCAATCAACTCCAAACCCTGTCTCTGAACAGAAACAGCCGACTCTCCCGAGCCCACATTCACGTGTCTGTACCAAGAGAACTCCTGGGTCATCTTTAAGCATTTCCACCAGACTAAAGATGCAAGAGCAAATGAAGACGTGGTAGATAAGGACACCGTCATGGGATGAAAATCCTGCATTAGCATGTCTACAATTATTCTAGCTCCAAATAATCCTCTTCTCTTGAGACCAGGGGACATACTCATCTCCCTGTTAACAAGGGACTAAAAATCTATCTTCTCTTTCTGCTTCGACCACACTGTTTTTACTTAAAAACAGACCCACGACCCACACTTTCATTGGTGAAGCCGAAACTGTAGATAAACATCAAGTTCAAGGAAACTGCAAAGTAACAGCTCTTGAAGCATCATCAAAAGCACACAGGAAAGGCACCAGTTTCTCAGAAGCTCCTACGAAAGCTTCTTCATTTACTGTTCGGAGCCTCTTTGAAGTGCAAATACACCAACTTTAAGCAGCTGTCTGGTACAACTATTATTTAACAGCATGAAAAATGTTGGCCGACCACCTGTTTTCCGTGACTTGACAAGGACTGGGGATGGATCTGTATCTGCCTTTCACTTTACCACCTAGCAGTGGTGGGTGGGGAGGGGTAAGGGAAGGAAAGGAAGAAGTGCTACAAATTTTAAATGCTTATTTACCTCCCATTTAAAGGCGTTCCCAAAAAGTAAGAGTTCCAAATGCAGATCAGATAAATATATAATAAATTCCCCTATCTTCTCCCTTGGATTAAAAAAAATATATTCTTTTCCTGAACTACCTCACTACGAAAACAATCTAAAGCATTCTACAGTTATGTGGAACCATGATTTTTTTTCTCCATCATATGCTACAAAAGTAAAATCCTGCATGAAAAAAACATCAAAAGGCAGTCCAGGCCAACAAGTTAACTGCACGTTAACAAGGCATCATCTGGAGGTGATGAAGTTTAAGTTTCTAAGTAATCTGCACTCAAATATGCACGTTTACACCACAAAGCAGTGGGTTCAATCGAAGGACTAATGAAATTTCAGATAATTTCAATATACTACTGACAGAACTCACGGAAAACCACGGATTTCTTTGCTCCTTTGGTGAAAGATCACAGCACTTGCACGTTTAGAATAGAATCCTGGAACTTGAGCCGCCAGAAAAGCGTGAAGGATGACTGAACAAATTTGTTTCCAAGCCCAGTTGTAGATATCTTACCCATGCTGGGTCACATCAAAGCGTGACGGGCACTAGAGCTCTACTATTTACACTTAAAGAGACTATGAGTAGTCATTTACAAGTTGACCTTTCTCAAATGGCAAAAGTTACAGGAGTTTCGTGGCGATGGCAGACTATTCACTGCGCTTTTGGAAGCACACTGCTGTATTTTAATAAAACATACTGCTAGGTGATATTGGAAATTAATTATTGATACCCCTTCAGTTGTTAATATTAAACTTTAACAGCCAATTATTTTAAAATAAGTTAGCTGGGATGATGAAGAGTTATAAAGTAAATTAAATCCACAAATCACAAGCTGCTTACGATACATAGATGGGTGGCTGCATGGAAGCCTGTTACCAACTATGCAACAGCAAAGCATTAACTGAACTTTAAGGAATGGCTAAAGTACTACTGCTGCTCGATGCATTTAATATTTTATTAACAGCAATAAGCACATGTTTCATCACCAGAACACTGGAAAAAGTGATGGCCACAGAAAACAGGCATGAGCTTAATTTACACAGTTGTACCAGCAGTGGAAAGTGTGTGAATTTAAATACAGCTCCATAAAAGCCTAGCGGGCTCTAGGTAATACTGGATTACTCAATTAACCATAAACCAGAGCTTGCAGTGCTAATTGTTGCTTAGCCAAACTGTTCCTGAATCATACGAGAGTTAACAGTTGCATGCTTGCAATTTAAAGACAGGTTGTTTGCATCCTGGGTGATAAAAGAGGAAACCTAGAGGTTTAAAACCAACACTGGGGATGAAGATGACTCCCTGTAGCTGTCATTAGTTTAATTTGGCCTTCCTGTATTTTAAGCAGCTATTCATTTGCTTAAGGCATACCTCAAATCCAGCTACAGAGAGAATACCCCACAATTAGATCTACAGCTGAATTTAGTACTCTGGAACAGTGATTTAGGGCATATTCTCCTTTCTTTACAGAAAGAAAATAATTCAAAAGGCATTATGCACCCAACTGGGATACTCATCTTGCCTCCAGCCAATAAAACAAACGCCTTCCAACGTGACAATTTATTGCAGAGCTGTGTGATAAAACTACAAAACTGATGCTGGGTACGCACGGTGCTGGTTACAGGAGATGCAACGTGGGTGTTGAGGGACGAGGAATGTACAAGAGGAGTGGAACTACTTCAGTAACTGAAACCCAAGAGAAGCAAGGAGGCTGTGAAGCAGGTGAAGTTCTCACACAGCCAGAACGTGGCAGCTTCAGTGGAACAAATTCAGGGCTTGACACCCCCCAAGGTCCCCAGTGGGCATAAATTCTAGATTTGGGGGGATGTGGTTTGTTGTTTTTTTGGTTTTTAACTCAGTAATTGGCGTGACAGGATGAACAGAGAGCACCACCATCAAACTGCACTGATGCAAACTCCCATTTCTGACTACTTGCATATCATCCTAAAATGTTTCGAGATATAAAGCAGGTATTTACAGTTCCTAGCAAGCCTGGAAAGAAAATAAATATTGCACAAGTAAATACTGCGGCCAACGGGGAACACAAGTGTTCTTAGTAGGGAGAGTATGCAGAAGACAAAGGAGACAAGTACTATAAACCAGCTTAAATTCAATGCCTTTTTCTTTCTCCCAGCTTTCTGAAATACCCCCAAAACTAAAGGTTTCTCTGCAGATATCTACTTGTCTTCACAAAAATTAACTACACGTTTTGGAAATGCACCATCAGAAATGTCCATTAAAAATGATTCCAAGACTGTACAAGTCATTACTGTATCACTTCTGTGCTTCACAATTGTACAAAAGACAAACTAAATCAAGAGGAAAAGCTGCTCTGCACAGTGACCATGTTGCTAACGTTTTGGTAAAGCAGAATCTGAACTGAGCTCTCAGCTTAAATAAACTCAGTGAACTTCTCCTGCAATTTGAGGTCCTCTTTGTGACATCCAGAAAGTGTCAAAATCTATACTAGATGATTTTGGTTACAGATAACACACCCGACTCAGTTTTTGTTTACTTGGAAGGGCAGAAAACACGTCAGGAGTCCTCTTACACAGGCCTAGGTGAGAACTGTGGTTAAACACGGGCCAGGCTAACAAAACCAGTTACAAAAAGTTAACTACCTTCACAAAGAGCCAGTTCTATCACGTACAGACACCCTGGGTAAAAAGCACCGCTCTCCGGCGCGACTCGGACACAGAACTTCCAGTTGTATGAAAAACAAGGTTTCCAACACCAGAAAAAAACCCCCAACAAAACCAGGAGAGGTACAACATCGACTTCTTACCCTACGCATGGCTTCCTCCTCCTCTTGACGCTTCTCGTAATGTGCAAAGTCATCAAAGATTGAGGTGGTATGCTTGAAAGTAGCAATTATTTTAAGCACTTGCTTGGCTTTTTCTAGGGGTACCTCTTGAGTGTCCCTCGAATTGGTAACCGGTTTGTTGTCATTGTTTTCCAAGCGAATGTGCCGCAGTTGGTTATTGGGAACGTCTTTGACAAAGATCCATTTGACATCAAACTTCCCCTTCCACTTATCCTGAGACCAGACACCGGCGTACGCATTGTAGTCCACAACAGACTTCATCTCGGCCACTCCACAAAAGTGTCCGCTGCCATTCACGCTGAAGAGTAAATAGAGCGGGCCTTTGCCGTTCAGGGACCTGTAAGCAGCATCCAAGCGCTTATTCCCGTGCTCAGTACTACACCAGATAGAGTACTTAATGGAGCGATGAATATCGTCCTCTGAATAACTTTTGATTATAAACACACGTCCGTTCTTCAGATTCCAATCGAAGTCTTTGGGATTGTAGTTGTTTATGGCCTTTAGTTTCTCCAGCACTGGGTGCACTTCCACACCAGAAGGTGAGGAGCTAACGGATACAACACCTAAACCAAAGTTCTCGCTCCCAGCTCCATTGTTCTGGCTGAAGCCCACACCCCTGTTACGAGGTGCTACCCAGCGGTTTTGCAGCTGCTGTTGCTGCAACTGGTGAGGCTGGGCCTGCTGCTGAGGTCCCTGTTGCTGTTGGGGTTGCTGTGGCTGAGGCTGCTGTTGAGGCAGTTGGCTTTGCACCAGTGGCGGCGGTTGAATTAATGGCTGAGGCTGCTGGATTATAGTCTGAGGAGGCAGTACCGGTTGGGCTGGGGGCGCTTTTACCACTGACCCTTTGTCATCCCAAGTTCCAATATTCATGTTGTGTTTTATAGGTGGCGGTGGTACAGCAGGGCCCCCGATGCCCACGTTACCTTTCGGCTTCAGTTTCGGCTGAGGTTTAGCGGGTTTCCTCGCGATGGCGGCCCACGAGGTTGGCTTGGGTGCCGGACTGCTAACCAGGGGCACGCTGTTCGCCGCGATGCTTGTCATACCTGTACTGCTCAGAGCTGAACCTACAGTTTTGGTTACAGCAGCCGTCATATCTCCACCGATTTTCAGTCCGGTCATGCCTTGCTCAATGCTGCTAATCCCAGGCACCTTGCTCAGAGTATCGCTGCCAAATCCAGCCTGTCCATCTGCTATGGCTCTCCCAAGGGAACTCGGTGGATAGCCATAGCTGCTGCTGTACGCAGAGCTTTGCGTCGATTGTCCCTGAGATCCACTTGTCCCCCATGTAGAGAAGTCTGCATTCCCAGGAAAAAAATTAAATCCGTGCTGCCCGAGAAAGGGCGGAGTATTTCCTAACGCCCCCGGCTGACTAAAGACACCATCGGGTATGTAATGGTGTTCACCGTTACTCATCTGTCCATAAGTTGTCAGGTATGGCATCGGAGGGTCGCCTGCAGTTGACCATGCCGCTTCTCCTAACGAGTATGGAAAGCCAATGGATGGAGCGTAGTAACTAGGCATGTACGGGTCTGACATTGGTGGGTAGCTGTTACTCTGCAAGGAAATAAAACCCAGATTAGCAATATTGACAGTTGTGCTTGGAGGGGGGGGGGAGCAAACCAGTAATACAGTCCAAAATATTTTCAAGGACTATAGAAGGCATTGGTAACTTCCACCGTTCCTCCCAAGGTAAAAGATGAACGAGGTGTCTGTTAGTTATAGCCAGTTCTTCCTCAAGAGACCTTTACAAAGAGCTCGTTTTTGGAATATTATTTTCAGTTACTGAGCCTTAAAATGTCTCCATGTCAACAGGAGGAAGAAAAGACCAAGCTACTTTAAAAAAAAAAAAGTCGTAACAACCGTAGTTCCATAAATACAGGAAAACAGCTGCATCTGAGATCTAAAGTGCTGGCATTCTTACTTTTTTGTTGGTTTTTTTTCACTTCTAATTGGAGACACCTCTCAGAATATTAGAGTGAAAGGATGCAAGGATGCCCAATTGTTATTCCTCCTCAAAACAAACAAAATCTGTAACATTTCCACACTATGGGGAAGGGCCATCGAGTACAATCCGTGAACAAAGTTTGCTGGCTAAATTCAAACACCACTCCCAAGAGTCCTGGGAAATCACAGCATTTATTTCTTGGGAAGATAAAGCTCCAAGACATTTGGAGGACTAGCCTCATATGCCTTCTGATGTTGTTTTGGGGAAAAAACCCTGCCTATTAACATTCTCCAGCTGATGCCTCCTTCATATTGTATTATTTGGAAAAAAATAAAAAAAAAGAAAAAAGCAAGCAAGTTTTACTAAATTAATTTGCACTTTCTCCCTCTCTGAAGTCTGCTACAACTTACAAACTTTATAACTATTAACTTTTGACTACACGGACAACTCGCAGCTCTGAAAATAAGTCATTAACTCCCTGGCAGAAGAGTTTACACCGAGCTGTAGCAATATTAAGTTTCAATCTATTATGTCATCAGCTGCGAGCTACTTGTACCAACTGCAAAGGAAATCATGTCCAAGCAGTTAATATTTTCTCAAGAGCCAATGAAGCTGTTGCTTTGAACTCCATCCAACATATGACGACTGCGCTGCAAATTTAAAGCGTGGAGTTTTGTTTCAGAGTTTAGGTTTTGGTTCTTGGGTTGGGTTCCTCCTCCCCGCCCCCCTTAAATCTTCTTGCAATTTCATCTTTCTGAAGTCAGAGCACAAGCAGAAGAACGGGAGACATCGGAGTGTTTGTTAACTCCATCTCTTCCCGAATTACTAAGAAGGCATTACCTGTTTAAGGTACATGATAAGGCAAGATACGACATAAAACTGTATTTCAATGGATATTCAGGCAAGCAACGCCAAGAAATATCACCCAAAAAATTAGGTCTGGAGGTCAGTTGAGTTCCAAAATTAACTTCACGACAGCAAACGATGTTCACTTACCTGATTTGTCTGACTACTTAGATATGGCTCAAAATCATCATCATTTACTGCATCCTTTTGATGAATCGAACCGTTCTGTACTGAAACTAAAAGTAAATCCGTATTAGATATACTCTCTGGAAGATCTGTGTTGCACTTTTAATCTAAATAACACTACTTAATCACCTGCACATGAAAATACTTCTACTTGTGCTTTCTGGAGACCGAGCGGCTTATCGTTAAGCACCACTTTGATAAATGTAAAGACAATACCTCGTCCTATTGACGATCCCCATCATCTCAGGACAGGTCTGGAAAGGTGGCAACCAGAGCAGACTACTCCTGATTTTTTTTTTTCCTGAGCTCCACAGACAGAGGAAAAACTACAGGCACACCTCATTTGCACAGGCGGTAAATCCAGCGCTTCCAGAAGTACCAGACTAAGTGCAAATGTGCAGACCGACCAGATAAAACATTATTCAATGGTTCAGGGAAAGCTGCAACAACAGCTTTATATCCTGCCAGGAGGAAAGTCAGTTACCCACCAAGACAACCACAAAGGGCACTACTCTTCAGCTCTTTCATTCTGTATGTCCCAGGTAAATGTGACACCGCACTGCGTTAGTGGCACCTCTGCAGCTCTCAGAGGGTACAAAACAAGAGCTAAAGCCCCCAAGGGGGGATAACAATCCTTTCCCAACATGTATGTTGCTATAAGATGGGATCTCTTCCCACCTGCTCATCTTGGCTGCCTATTACCTTTAATTTCATCTCAGGCATTGCACCTACCTGGGATTTTCCAGCTGCCCAAATTACTCCCAAGTGTTTCTTCACCCTCCCCCAGGCTACTATTTAAACAAAGTCAAACTGCACCAGTTTCTAAGTTTCATCGTTACAAAGCAGAACAGGGATGGAAAGCAGCCATCTGCAATTGTACAACTTGAAGGTGAAGACCTCTTCTCCAAAAATCCATTACTGCTTTTTTCAAATGCCATTTTTTTGGTTATTTATCAAATAGGTTCAGTGAAAAAAAGAACAAAAAGCCCACAAATTTTACAGTGATCAGCAAGGTGCACTGAAAACCCATCCTGGGAGAAGTTAACCAACCCAGGAGACTTTCTGGCAGTGAGAGACAACGATTTAGGGCCTGATTTATTTTATTTAACAAAAATGCTTCTGAAAAGTATATACAGCCATGTAACTAAACGTGCAACTTTGCTGGGGGATAGTGTTTTTTTTTTTCCTGCTTCACTAGGGTTTTTTTGCTGCCCAAAGTTCACACTGCAAACCAAGTGGTGCCTGGACCAAGTCACTTCAGTTTTATTTTATTTTTCACACTGGGCTTTAACAGCTCTAAACCAAACTGCCTTCAGGGGATGAAACTAGCTGAAAAAATGGCAAGGAATAGATACAGTTACAAGGAATAAGCAAAGTTCTGGAAAAAAAAATTATTCATTTCAGACACCAGTTAAAAAGAGCTGGAAATTCATAATTTAACACAGAACAACAAGATTGATTTTTTTTTCAGAGCAAATATCTAGGAAGAAAGGAAGCAACTTGTGTTTTGAATGTCTTTCTGAAGTAATAAAAGTCAGAATATTTGACACTTGAGTTATTACAAACTGGCACAGGGCATTTGCACACCAGGTACAGCCAAGTGTGACAGGCAACGGTGAGCACAATGAGTTTTAAAAGTCGACAGAACAATATTTCTAAATTAAATACCAAATTTAAATTAATATTAGGTGTTGTGGTAGGTTTGGATATTTTCTTACCCCCCTAAATAAAGTTTCAGTTAAGGTCATTAATCATCCTGAATATACACACAATGGTAAGATGTTAATGAGCTGGAACAAGATATTCTCTTGATATTTGGCCCAGTCACACGTGGGATGAGCCTCAAAACATTTTGTCTGTGCCATCTCCATTGCTTAGGCTTAATCAAACGGTAAGAGCAGCACAATTCTCAAGTACAATTCTGTTAGAATGAAAACCACCGACGGAGGGACACAAGTTTCTTCAAAGCACACAACCACAAATAAAGGAATAAACAGCTGCAAGTCAAGACTAGAATCCTATCAAAATTAATCTCCTCATCCTGACAGCTAATCTTCATAAAACATGCATCTGCTGTCTTTATTGTTTCAGAGGTATCTAAAGGTCACCTAAGACAGAATTAGTTTTGGTCTGCCATTACAGCTGAGGGAGAATATGCTCGTAAATGTGGTTCCTTATTTATTCTGGATGGAGATCTTAAGTCAGAGACACAAAGCAGTTGTAGGTGTTCACTAGGAAAGAGGACACTATACATTTCCCAGCGAAACAGCGTCACCAGAAGCGTGTTTCGTTGGCTTTTCCTTCTAACTTTACAACACGTGTTAATAATGAAGAACATACCCACCCGCCCACGTTTAACAACAGCAAAGGGATTAAGATTCATGCCTCCTTCCCAAAATTCCACAGCGTTCCAACAGAACAGGGCAGTGATGAAGAATACTGAGACTAATCTACTTAAAATATCTGTATCAACCAGACTCTGAAAAATATCGTTTACTTCCGCGAGCACTGTGCAAACATCCAGAGTAATTAGATATTGGGAAGAAATGGCTCATCAAATAAAGGAATTTATAGCTTGTATTCTTTTAACTGCTACTACCCTTTGAAGAACCACTTGGAAAAGGCACAAATGATGGCCAAAGGCGTACGAATTAAATGTTCATTAGAAGAAGCCGTTACACCTTAATTAACGTGGAGAATAAAGAAACAAACGTTTCATTCTTGTTTTAAACCTAACGCTGACATTTACAGCTATTACAAATCCAAAATGACATCCGTCTATCTCTCTGTATGGAAACAGAGGTCAGCACATTGCTATTCCAGGTGGGATACACCGGCACAACGTACGAAAGCAGCAGGGGCGGGGGGAGAAACTGTCATTCCCAAAAGACATCGTTTGACTGATTGTCCATTCTGACATTTTCTGTCAGTTTTATAGTAGTTGACAATTAGAAAACTTTCAAAACATGGTAATTTACTCATTCAAGTCTCCGAAATACCCGACACAGCAGATGGGCAGTACTGCTCTACACACCAAAGCTTCAAACCCACAGATTCTGGTCAAGGGAAACAGCACAGGAGACCAATTCCTCATCAGCCAGAATAAACCACTTTACTAGACAAAAATCACCCACCTCCCGCCATCATTTGCGGGTCTAATACTTTTTGTTTCAACATGAAAATTACTCATTCCCAGAGTATCTTCTATTTTCCTCTCCTCCTCACTCACATTCTCTCACGTGCTGTACCAGACATGTGGACAGTCCCATCTTTACCACCCTCTTTACGTTCTCACCCTGATGCTCAGAATCAACTTCAGCTTAGTCCGTTAGCTCCATATCACAGCCTCCCTCAAACCTCCTTTAAGCTGCGACCTATCATGACACCTGGAAAAGATTCCCATCTGCTCTGGTGTGGTCAGGAAGGATTGCTGATACTGACCTAATTTATCCTCTTGAAAGTCTCTAATCCAAAGCCAGCTACTCATGCTACCATCTTCAGTCTCCCAGCCCTTCAATCTAACGTTAAATCCCAACTTAGTTTCATTAAATAAACGTTAGACCAAATAATTGAACAGAATGGAGGCGACCATTGTTTTCTTTCACTACAGTTTTCATTTAGGTCATTCTCACCACGAGAATTCATAGTAAGTATCCATTATTTAAAGCACAGACACACTCTGTAAAAACCCAAGCTTAGAAATGCACAGATCTCTTCCTTACGCAGCAAGCTAAGAGATGGATTTTGACACAAGCACGCTACAGCATTTACAAATTACAGCACACAAAAATATCCTAACATAACTAAGCTAAAGCTGACTTGTACATTTTCACTACTAAACAAGCTGCAACATAACACCCCACCAGCAACGCTTAATAGTTCCAGGGGGTATGTATGGAGTGTAGTTCAAAACCCACTGTAACCTCACTAAAACTGAACTGCAGTAATTCAGAGAATACAAAGCCACGAGCTCGTTGTTAAAATGACTTTTCTTCTCATTTAAGGCCAAGGTTTTAAGGTGGATGGTATAAACAACAAACTGTTTCAAAGACACAGTAGTTAAAAGCTCCAGTTTAGGGGGGTGGTGATGTAAAAGTCTGGAGAGAACAAGTATTCAAGAAAGACCAAACTGAGAAGGTCTGAGGAGGTAAATGTAAGTTCATGTGTCTCTGAACGCAGAGAAATTAAAAGGAACAAGCCAAATTCAGCAAGACTGAGGACCCATGTGCCAGATCATCTGCACATAGACAGAGTAATAGAATAAGTACGCTGTGGAAAACATTAATTGACAGTTCACAGGGGACAATTAGATTAGTTCAGATAATGAACAGTGGGAAGGAAAGAGTACAGGAGCTCCAAAAAAAAAGTTTCTTCTCTGCATGAAGAAATAACGAGCACGTTAACAGAGGAAGGTAGCTCTGCACACGCTGAACTACAGCTCGGCTTGCTGAGCACCTCAGAATTAAGTGGGCACGAACCTACTGATTAAACCAATTCCCACATATTAATCTTTATATCAAAGATAACACATTCTAGGCCAGAAATAAATTGCAAGATATAATCTGAGATGCTGTTTACGACAGCCTTGCCAAGAATTTGAGAAAGAATACCAAGAGTTAGTTCCTCATTTCTGTGGGAGAGAAGAAACCCCATTGAGCGTGGTATTTAAAAACCTAAGATGTTTACAGCAACGTGAATAAAGCAGAAAAGCAGGAGGCCTAGAAACAAGGAGAGAACATTCTCTAGTGATGCTATAATAAAGGGAAAAGCCCACAAGATTTTTGAGACTAAGGCAGGTGATGTGTTCTGCTCAGAGACATGAGTAACTCAACAGTCACGTGGCTGTTGTCTCACAAGCTGAGGAAGCTGTTCAAAAGGTTCTTCCTGACGGTTCTAGCGCAATGCTTCTGCTCCCTGCACAGAAAGGCCCAAGGTGTACTGTTAAAGAGAATATACCAGCAGATCACAAAGCTAGCTCAAGAGAAATAGCTGTTACTGTCCAGCTTCTGACATGAGATTCATAGGCAAAAGAAAACATTTTAAATCGGCGTACCGCTGCGCCACGGCGAAAACGCTGGGAACCACCGCTCTGGAACACAATTCCCTGTCACCTTGCTCTGAAATAAAGACAGCCTAGAGCTGCATTCTCTTCCCAGCGTTGTCTGAAGACACAATAACCTCCATAAGCAGCAACAGAAGAGATTTATACAGTAATACAAGGAATCAACTTACCTTTATTTCCCTGTCCTTTAGGTCTCTGTATATAGAAAAGTGGAGGGGGAAAAAAAAAAGCAAAACAGGTTCAGTTAGAATCCTCTCATGCTTACTTCAGGGTAATTCCATTTACTTGCCAATTCTGCTCTTTTTAACTTAGCTATCAGTTTACAGTATTACTTAAAACATGTTGATATAAAAATATGATGATATTCTACAAAATAACAGACCATAAAATTAAATAAAGCGTTACAAAACCCCCCAAATAATTCCAAAATGGAAGGAATTTCCCCAAACACTACTGAAATTCATCTAGCCTTTTGCAGCACCTGCAGCTTGAGCAGTGTTGAAAACCTGAACCCCAAATGACTTTTGACCACCCCCCTCTAATAAATATAATCAATAAACAAAGCACAGAGTGAAAGACCAAAGAAAGTGTTTTAAGATTCCTGCTAGTCCTAGAATTTCATTATCATTTATCATCTTTTCAGCTGACTTATCAGTCAATTATTCTCTGATAAGGTATTTATCAGGGCATACCCCACAATGCCAGGCTTTTCAGATATACAAAGGAGTGTACAGTGGTATTTTCAACTGGACTAGGAGTTGTACATCCCTTGTCTGGGCAGCTACAGTGAGAAATGATAGAGTCTTTCTCACAAGGAAATAATACCTTAAGGAGGACTTTTTTTTATTAATTTCCTTTTTTTTAGGATTAATAATTACAAAACACAGTTAATCAGTCATGCACTAAGAATCACTGTAACAGTACAACTTACAGTAGCCTTAATTCCTCTCCAGCAAAATAAAATAGCTTAGAAAAACAAATGCCAGCCCGTGAAAATCTAATTTATCATCTCCCATATGTACAACTAAGCACGAGTGGGTCCTGCAGGTCTCTTGATAATTTTTAAGTCCTGAAAAAAACCCCTCAGTATTCAGAGGTTTCAAAGTTTGGGAGGCAACCAGCTCCGTGTTGCTTTTATGTGCATCTGTCTCAGAGTTATCACAAGACTATTTAACGCTGCTCCATCTAAAGCTGCACTGAGCAGTCACCTCCCTCTCCATAAAAAAAATACAGAGAAAAAGCTCTGTAACCTTAAAGACCCCCCCCTGATCTTTGGGGATGAAATCTAATCAAGACACAAAGGCATGCAGAGACCAAGAAACGTGGAACTTAAAAAAGTTGGGAAGAAGCTTTTGTGGAAAACAAAGTGATGAAAAACTAAGAGATCACCGAGTGAGAAATAAGTGTATAAAAGGAAGCTGGAGAGCACGGATAGAGACAAAAGAAACAAAACGTTAAAGGCAGGTAAAGAAACAGGAGAAGGAGACTGCAGGGCCAGAAGTTCTGGGGAGGGGCAGAGGACCCTGGAGAAAGCCGAGACCAGGACAGACCAGCTTCCAGCCAGCCCAGATAAAAAAAAACCCAAACTCTAAGCTCGGTGAAGAACCAGGTGAAAAAAAAAAAAGTGCAGCACAGCGCACGGAGAGAGAAGCTGGAAGAAGAGAAGGCCGCGAAGAAGCAGCAGCAAAAACCAGAGGCCCGAAGGGAGAAGCAGAGGTGGGTGAGGAGAGAAAGGCACGGAGGGAAAGGATGCGGTAACGGGGAGCCGGGCGAGCGCTAACGGAGCCGGGCGCCGCGGGGAGCCCGGAGGGGCCCGCGGGGTTGGATGGGGGCCGCGCCCAACGGTGGGGGGGGGCGCGAGGGGTGGTGTGAGCGCAAGGAGATGACACAAATCTGGCATGCTGGGCACGTACAGGTTGCTGCGAGTTTTAATTCTGATGTGACTAACACTTCACGTACCAGGCTTTGTTTTGGAACCTTACAGATTCAAGACCAGTAAAGGAAACGTGTTTCTGCCAAAGACTTACTGCAATTCTCAAATCCCATGAGGTAACTCCTTCCTATTAACTTAATCTTTGAATTCCTAAGAAAATTATTAATTTGGAGTACCTGGAAAGTCTGCTTGTGGAAGATCAGAGCATAGAAGTTAATGATCAATTGCTTCTCATTAGTGAGTAATTCTGAAGACTTTTTTTTTTTTTTTCCCTGACTGAAGGCCATTTAAAGACCTAGAGCTCTAAAAGCTATCTATTGCACACCACGGAAAAACATCAAAGCAGTGGGAGAAAAGTTTGTGCAGCCCCAGCTGCACAGTGGAGGTTTCCCCTGGAGTGCAGTGCAGGGACCCTCAGCCCCAGGGTCTGGCGCAGGGCACAAAATGAAGGTGTCAAAGGAGCACTCTAGTGAAAGGAATGTGTAGTTATGAAAGTCAGCCAGAGAAGGTCCTTGGAGGGTACTTGCAACTGTTTTGATTTTAAGACTTGAAAAGTAAAAGGACCCTGCAGGTCATTCCTGTGTATGTTTTCCAGGCTCTGCTCCATATCAGATCTCTCTGTAGTATTTGGGTGCACCTAACTCTCCTCGTTTTTGTGAAGGCAGTCCTTTATGTAGCCCTCTGTTAGGCAGAACTGTGTTCTGCTATTGCCATAAGCATATAATGTCTGTAATGGGCATATTCAAAGTGAAAGCCTATTCCAGTGTTTAAAAGAAAAATCAAAAATCACCGGAATTACTTTGAACATAACAGACTTACATATTGTGGTAGGCAAAAATTATATATACAACTAATAGCCATTTAGATAAATAATTTGGGTTCTTTTTTCAGGGCCTGCTTCTTCCCAGAAGCCTGTTGAGGCAATTCTTTTATAAATCATGGATGATCTTGCATCAACATTCAAGATTAATTTACAGTTTAAGTTTCATTAATAAACCCACCTAAAACCCAAGCACTCCCAAACACAGGGAAATAAAGAAACCTTACCTGAGCCTACTCAAAATTCCCCTTTTATGCATACTCTTTTATGCCATTTTTTGTTTAGGCCTTTAATCAAAGGTAAGTTGTGGCAAAACCTCAGAGATAACTATTTTCTAACAAACAGCAGATTGGATTTCTTTGGAGTAAGCCTGTCTGGATTGTAACTGGGGTAACGGTGACCAGGACAGGGCACACTTACCTTGGATCAAAGATGTTCTGCCCTGGTTGTTTAGAGCTGCTGTGGCTTTCCGAGCTTACATCATTTTGTATGGCCATGGTTTCCTTTCCTGTGTCACCTTTGAAGCTAGGAGTGAGATGAGAGCTTTCCAACTAGGCGCTGAGTTAACAGACATCTGAGTTAACTTGCTGAGGATTTACCCTGTTTCTGGTCTCAAGTATCAGAACAATTATAGCCTCTTTAACCAAGAATAGTTTAACCTCTTCAACTTGGATCAGGATTGTCTAGCAAATCTTGCTGCAGTGATCTCAGATGTTGCTTGCTCTGCCAGATGTTACCAACTGCTGACGCTGCAGAAAGGACCATGTCCAGGTGCTTCAGCCCCAGCAGTTCACAACTGGAAAATTCTGGTGGAATTTGCTGCCTTTAAAAAAGGGTGGGGAGAAAAAATAAAGGTGATGACAAAAAAACAGGGGTTTAACCTAATACATTGAGTTGTGAATTGGAGCAAGTAAGATGCAGACTGTGAAGGTGTTCCAGATATGAAACAGTTCCAGCTATGAAGCAGTGATCCCTAGCAGAAATCTGGGATGGACAAGAGGGGGCAGTAAAGTTTTAGGTTGCCACAGCTGAACCTGCTGGAGGAGGTTTATCCATCAGAGCCTTGGCTCCACAGAATGCTATGGAGAGGGTGAGATGTAACTCGCTTTCTGCTGGTGCTTAAGCTCTCTCTTGATGAGTGAACAGGGAACTCTGTGGAGTTATAAGGCCACAAATACATTCATCCATTCTTGCTTATCTGTTTAAGTTCAGGCACATGCATTTATATTTACTTGGTGGACTTTTTGCGAAATGGAAAAATGGGTGTACTTAATGTGACTTTTCTATCCTCAATGAATTAACTAAATCTGTTTGTTAAATCTTAGAAGACATCAGAAAAGCAATTTGATGTAACTTGCTGTTTCTAGTTAATGTTTGGGTTGGGTTTTGTTTTTTTAGGGTTTGGGGGTTTTTTTGATCAACTGGGGAAGATGAAAATCCTAAATGGATAAAGAGCTGCTCTCTATTTCTATAAGGCTCAAGTACCTCTTCTGCAGACAAGAAATCTTGTCACACCAAAACTTGCTTTCAAATCCCATTCTCTTGCATAACACTGCCGTGCTTCAATATTGAACCAGAAATTATTCTCCTACCAGTTTTAGTGTTTCATTCTGGGAACTTTGACCTCAGTTTTAGGAAAACAGGCAGTGAAAAGGCAAATATCCCTTCTACAGGCCAGGAGGGCTGTCTTCAAGACAAGAGAACATGCTTGTTCAAAGGAGCAGCTTGGCTTGAATAATGCAATTTGTTGAACTGTGTCATGCTCTGTCACATCAGTTCTACAGATCTCTTTCTTATGGGATATTTGGAAGTTGGATGAGATACTGCTCACGGCTTACTGAATTTTTAATTTTTTTTTAGTGCACACTTTTTATTGACATAGTTGCACGTGAGCATTTTAATGTACACAGAATGGCTACCACAGGATCATAGAAATGTCTGGGTTGGAAGGGACCTCTAGAAGTCATCTAGTCCAACCCCCCTGCTGAGAGCAGGGACATCCTCAAC
>JANHFX010021433.1:34324-49230 GCA_027560015.1 Chloroceryle amazona | reverse complement strand
TCTTCTCCAGACTGAACAACCCCAACTCTCTCAGTCTGTCCTCACAGGAGAGGTGCTCCAGCCCTCTGATCATCCTCGTGGCCCTTCTCTGGACACGTTCCAGCACATCCGTGTCCTTCTTGTAATAGGGGCTCCAGAGCTGGATGGAGAACTCCAGGTGGGGTCTCGTGAGAGTGGAGTAGAGGGGGAGAATCCCCTCCCTCGACCTGCTGGCCACTCTTGTCTTGATGCAGCCCAGGATACAATTGGCCTGCTGGGCTGCAAGAGCACACTGATGGCTCATGTCATACACACATACACACACACATATCGTGATGATACATGAAATTTGACAGAAGAAAACTGTCTGCTTTTAAAGAAAAATTGACACATACATTTGACCAGTCTGGGAAAAAAAAAAAAAGAAGTAATTCATAATGTACTTTACGTTGAATGACAGGCCATATCTTTTGGATGACTCAGTCTTAAGTCATCTTTCCAAAGTATTCAGACATTTTCCAGTGTGTTTGCACCCACCTACATTAATTTTTGCAGATACCTTCTTTTGTTAAATATTCCCAAATACCTGTCCAGACAGAAACATAACCCAGCAGCTCTAAAAGCATCAAGCTATTCTGTTAGCAGCATACTGAACGTATTGCTGAATGTAAGAGTTCTGTACCCCTGGAAGTTTATTTGCAAAGAAACAGTTATCAGTGACCAGCAATACGTTGTATTCCCTTTGACATTTCCCAGAGGTAAGAGAGAAATAGGCGAGTATACGAAGTGTGTTTCAGGACTGGATACAATTTAGTTTTCGTCGAGCTACTGTTAGACCCTTGGATCAGTGATGCAGAGCTAACCTGATGTCTGGAACAAAGAACTTGCCCAAATGCCCCTATTTTAAAAAACAAGAAATTATATTAAATGATTTGTAATCTTTATTAATGACAAAAAACATTTCAGGTCGCGTTCACAGAATCACAGAGTTGCCAGATGGTGGGGGCTGGAAGGGAGCTTTGGAGATCATCTAGTCCAGTCCTCCTCCTAAAGCAGGTTTCCCTGGAGCATGTTGCCCAGGGTCGCATCCAGGTGGGTCTGGAAATCTCCAGAGAAGGAGATTTCACAACCTCTATGGGCAGACTGTTCCAGGCTCCATCACCCTGAGAGGAAATAATTTTTTCCTCATGTGCAGATGCAGCTTCTCGTGTTCCAGCTGTGCCCGTTGTGCCTTGTCCTGTCACTGGGCACCACTGAAACCATGAGGCTGGCCCTGTCCTCTTGACACCCACCCTTTAAATAGTTATTAATAAGATCCCCTCTCAGTCTTCTCCAAACTAAAGACCCTCAGATCTCTCAGCCTTTCCTTGTAAGAGAGATGTTCCGGTCCCCTAATCATCAGTTTATTATCAGAATAAACTTCCACTGGACTCTCTCCAGTATTTCCCTGTCCCTCTTGAACTGGGGAGCCCAGAACTGGACACAATCCTCCAGTTGTGGCCTCACTAGGTCAGAGTAAAGGGGGAGGAGAACCTCCCTTGACCTGCTGCCCACACTCTTCTTTATGCATCCATTCACTGCATATTATACGTAAAATAATACAAGAGAGTTATTCCACATTCAGATATGTTTCATATCTGGAAAAATATTCAGCAATGGCCAAGTTTTTCTAAAAGAGAGATATTTTTCCTTTTTGTCAAAACTATCTGTATGATTTTTGCTGTGCTTGTTACTTTACCTTAGCTATATATTTGCCATAGAAAGATTCCTGACCATGGGATAACACCTGAAGGTCTAATACAGGAATGTCCTCTAAGTGACTCATAGTGGAAAAGCTTGTGTAACTTGAAGGCTCTCAGACAGATGATTCTGCAGTGGTCTTAATGCCAAACTTAAATTCTTTTTTTCCCTCTTTTTCTTCTGGAAACATGAAGATTCTCTGCTGTGAAGGCTTTTTCTTTACTTATCATTGCAACCTATGGTTAGTTTAAAAGATGTGACATTCTTACCTGAGTGCAAACTTAAAAGTCATGAAGACTTCATTGTCAACCTCATGATTCTCTAATGAAACAAGCATGAATGCTAAGAGCCATTTCACTTTCCAGTTGATGTATTAGATTACATGGAATAAGATGCTCAGAAGTTTCCCTGAGCTTTAGAAGAAAACCAATCATTTACAGAAGGTTTATCAAGTATCAAGTGCTGACCAAAATGGATTGTGCTTCAGTACACAAAGTATCTTCAACACCTCCTAGCTCCTTTGTAAACTGGTGGAAGGAACCTTGCCAGATCTGCAAAATGGGTGCACTGGGGCTCATTTCTGTGATAATCTACTAACAAGCAGCTTGTAATTTAGTCACCTTGCACCCTGAAGATCCTTATATTGAAAGGGAAGAAATCAACATCAGAGTTTTACTTGCTCAGCACTCCCAGCTTGGGGTGTCAACAAAAAAGTTTCTCCCCTATACTGTCTTCAGAAGTTAAAAAGGGCAGCATGACAAAAATCACTTGTAAGGCAAATGTATGGCTTTTGGCATGACAAAATTCTAGCACCTATAAATTAAATTTGAGGTTCTTTATGTTGGGTTGGATTTGGGGTTTCTTCAGTTTAGTGTTTGTTTTTTTTGTTTTTTTTTTTTTTGTTGTTTGTTTGGTTGGTTTGCTGTTTTCTGTTGTGGTTTTTCTATTTCTCTCCTCCCTCAAGAACAATAATAGAAGAGAATCATAGTAATTCCTTACAGTGTAAGATTTTATTTCTGGGTAAAAAAAAAAAAGCCCTTTGATTTTTCAAAGAGATAAGTCTACCAGAGTAGAAACAGTAGGGTTCAGTTGGCTTATCTTTGCTCTAAATGGAAAGTCTTCTTCCTCTTATTATGGAAATAGGCATGAATTGCTGTGATATTTTATTACTCTGAAAGAATAATTCAATTGCCAGGATACTGGGACAGAAAACAAACAAACAAAAGAGAGAGAGAGAGAAAATGAAATTTCTATATGATATTTCTCCTTTAGTCTCTACTGCTTTCTGAAA
Source organism: Chloroceryle amazona (assembly GCA_027560015.1). NCBI lineage: Eukaryota > Metazoa > Chordata > Aves > Coraciiformes > Cerylidae > Chloroceryle > Chloroceryle amazona. The sequence continues at coordinate 46,220 of JANHFX010021433.1, read as the reverse complement.
TCTGAGGTTTTCATATAAGCTGACAGCTGAAAGTTCATGCATGGATTGAAGTAGATAGGCAGTGGAAGGTAAGGGGAGGTGATTCTTAAATTTACTAGCAATTATGGGCTTTTGTAGCTCTAGCAAAGCTTTTGGCATGTATTTTAAAGGTGATATATTGGAGAACTCATTGATATAAAGGTCGGAAACTAGAGTCCCTTGCTTCTGTCACATAAACTGCTATATCTCTCAAATAATAAGAAAGCTGTCAGCAGGATCACAGCCTGTGACACCTGGTTTTCAATCGTATCATGCTTGAACATTTCAAATTAGCTGAATAGTAACCTTCAGGTCTAACATATTCTTTAATGTCTCGGAAAAAAAACCCATAAAATATGGAGACATCCTTTCATTAAAAAGAGAAATAAATCATATTTGTTACCTAGATGGCTGCTTGTGTTGGAGGCAACCGCAATTAAACATATACTGCTCTATTCTGTCCAAGATTAACTCATCCTTCCTAAACAAAAAATTAGTCAACTTCTGCTTGGCTGGAGTATATTTGGCATTACGCTGGCAATGTGACATTGCTGGAAACAATATGACACCTTAAGAGAAAAAGAAGGAAGAAAATGAATGAGTTGTTTCTTGGGCAATAACTCATAGCAGAGTTATGATGAATTCTGTCTCTCCATCATCACATAAAATGTTTCTCTCAAGCACCTATTTTATCACCTGGATTCAGTTACTTGCTGATTAGTTTATCCTAACAGCCACTACTGACACAGCCCACTGCACGGGCTGGATACTGAATTAGACTGGTGATGACCACGTGGCTGATGGACATACCTGTATTTTCAAAAGTATACATTCCTTGAAAGAATTAAGTTTTTTAATGTGAATGTTGTAGCTGTTTGGGTTTTTTTTTCCCTCACTTGCCTGTTTCGGGCAAGTCTCAAAAACCTGCTAATTCCAGAAGGATGTCTGTGTGCAAAGAGGCCACAGTTCAATGCAGGGAATGCCAAAGGCATTGTCAGAATGAGTAAATGTGCATCTACATAGTTTACCTGGCCCCTTCTACTTGACCCCCACCCTGCAGATAAATCTGAAGACATCTCTATATGCACTCGGCCTTCACTTCTAAACAATATGTGCATCTTACACACAAAAAAATTAAAATATTATTTTTAAATGCTGAATTATCTGGAAGAAAAAAAGATTAGTCAAACATTTCTAGGGAACTGGAACGATTTTTGTAAAAGTTTTCTGTCCTCTTTGTTATCTGAACTGTACCCCAGATTTGATGAGACTGTGAAAAACTGGCCCCAGATAACTGGCAGATTTTAGAGAGAGAAAAGTAATCCTCTAATAGAAAAGGAAATGTTCCTTTAAATCCCATGTATTAGATGACTCTGAGGTTCACATTTCTGTAATCCCCTCTCTCTTTCTGCTTTTAATTTTTTTTTATTAATGAACAAACTTCAGTGACACTAAATACTTATTCCCCTCAGTTTCTCATCCCTAACTTCATACCAGAAGCAGGGGGAGAGGTGGGGGAGAAAAGAAAATATATGAATGCTGCAGAAAGATAAACAAACTGGCAACCCCTAGAGTGTTCTCATGACATTCACGTTTTATTCGGTTATCTTATTTTCTAATAAAGGCTTTTTCACTGGAATAGCTGCCTGTGTGCCTTTTACCAGGCATATACACAACACACAAAAACCTAATCCCATTTATCCTAGCGTTCTTTAGTTAGATCTTAAGTTGAGATAAATATGATCTGTGGCAGATGGCGGTACAGCTAACGAAGCCCAGGTCAGTGTGGGACCAAAGGAGAACTGCCACCAGACAAGGTCAGCTAGCCTGGCCCCAGTTCAGCTAATAGCAGTGTCAAGCTCTGCTGCTGTTCTGGCACAGCGGCAGAACTCAGCCTTCAGCTCCGACCCATATGCTGGGAAGAGCTTTCTTCACCTGAGCTCTTTTAATAACCCTCCATCACTCTGAAATATCTGACCACTGGGGACTTGCCTGGCAAGTCGAACAAATTAGGGCTGCCGTTACAAGTAAACAGCTCTGCCTGCCAGTAATTTCCATCTGCCGGCATTGCCAGGTTCATTATGAGCATCAGGAGATGGAGTTAAACAGATGGCAGGAAATGTGCTTGGCCCTTGCACTCAGGAGAGGGGGACGAGAGGCAATTGCTTGGCATAACATCCCTTTCCCTTCATTACTTCACATTATAATATGTAAATAAAGTCACCCCAGGAGGAATTCAAAAAGCACTTAGCATTGAAATATAAGGGTGCTACACGGAGGGAGAGAAGGGAAGGGATGAAGTTTCTGCTGTTTGCAAACAAGACTTTGCTCCCCCCATCATCCCCAAAGAGATTTCAAGGGCTGCTTTTCTTTCTGACACACTAAATGCAACTCTTTCTGAACATACCTCTCTCATTCTCTTTCCCTGGCTGTCTCCAAAGCTTGCAGGAACCTGTCAATCAGGCAGCTTTCAGGAAGGCCTGCGGTGTGTATATGAGAGCATGAGGAGTGCACAGCGTTCAACAGCCAGGCTCCACTCAAAGCCCTTTTTCTTTTTCTTTCCTTTTTTTTTTTATTTATTTCGAGTTGACATTGGATATGCAGCAAGCCTGCAAGCTGCTAGAGACATCATTAAACACTGCCTCACACAGGAGTAAAGAAAAATCATACAATTTTCAGATGGAAATATTAACATCCTTGGATTAAAGTGAGAACACAGATAACACTGCATAGAACTTAAATCTCAAAGTGGGAAACATTACTATGCTGTGCCTTGCCTTAGACCTATCAAACTATTTCACTTTCTGCTTCTGAGTCTAAATAAAGACAAATATAACAGAGAAAGAAACAGTAGAAATCACCGGACACAGGTTTTTTTGGTGGGATTTAGGCTGTCTGAACGTGGATCTGAACTTTCTGGAAGAGTGGCCGTCGTTTTTATGCATTTCTATTATGATTAACATACTGAGAGCCTCATCTCAGCTGAAGCCTGCAGTTGCTGTAAAACAAGGAACAAAAAGAGAGGAGTGAGAAGAGAAGGCTGACACAGAAAAGAGGTGAAATGGCCTGGCTTCTGTGGACTGATATCAGTAGGAATTGCAGCATCTGACCTACTAAATTATATCTCCTGCTCACATATTAAGGGAATAGATTACATAAAAAGCAGCCAGCAAGGCAAGATACAGTGGCAATAGTCTAAGAAGATTTTCCTCTTCATTAAAACTTCTAGAGTTCAGACAACTGGAAAATACATGATATTCAGTAGGAGATAGCCAGATAAAAATGAAATCTGGGCAGCTTGTCAGGGGAAAAGCACTGCAGAGTCCAATCGCACTGGGTTCACGACAGGTCCAAGTCATATTTTGGACCCTGGATAAATATTGGAGGATAAAGAATTCTGTGAATACGATGTATGTAAACTCACAAGTCAGGAGGCTACAAAGCACCAGCTGCCAGCACACGTTCTCCAAAAGTGAATTATATACCTCAGTGAAATGCCCAATAGCAGCAGTCTGATGTCCCCTCTGCTCCAGCTGAGAGCAGATGTTCAGAGGCCAGCAAGAGTGCTGTATTTTAAAAGAATTGTGAGAAAACTCTCACTTACAAAAGAAAACAAAAACTGTCTCACACTCGCCAGCTTTCTGGGTCTTGATGGTGGACTGCTAGCAGCCCTGACTACTAGATGTGCAAAAATCCCAGACAAATGACCGTGGTGCCCATAAAAAGAAGCTCTTCTGCACACCAAGGGGAAAACTGTTCTGCTTTGCACAGTCTGGGCTTGTCTGCGATGCAGCAGCCTTGTCACGTACGTGCAGATCTACTGAGCATGCGTGATGGGTCCAGAAATGAGACACATAAAACCTACTGCCTGTGGACCTGCCAACTTTGACAGGTCTGAGTCTGGAAGCTGCATATGGAGTGAAAGGCTTGCTCTGTGCTTGTAGTGGCAGACAGTGGTACATCTAAACTTTAAGCCTCAAACCTTCCATGACTTCTTTCTAATAAAATTCAGAAAACAGGAGTTTTTCCTCTTGATCGTCTTTATCACCGTAAATAAAACCAACTCCACATCCTGTCACAAAAACATGGTGTCGGTGTATTTTCCATAAACATTTCCATTTTTTTCTCCTTGTTGCTCCTCTCAGTTGCTTCCCTCATTAAGCAGTTTCCTTCTTCTGGGTTAAAGAATTCATCATCTAAGCTTCTCTATTTAATAGGTATGATTCTCCTCTCCTCTCCTTTCAATAGCTTGATTATTTTATTCTACACTTTTATTTGTAAGGATTTAAGATGTATTTTACTGTCTTTTACCAAACTATGTTTCCAGTTCTTGAAGTGTTTCTGCCCAACATCTTAGGCACCCTTTGCACCACTGCTTTTAAGAACAGTAGTAAATCTTTTCCTGTCCTCCTTGCAAGGTTAGACATGATTTCTGGGCATCTTTTATCCTGCACAAGAATTACCTCCACACTAAATACAGGGAACAATTGGTGTTCTTGCTTCTGATTAATGTAGGACATCTTTGGACCTTCTAGGGCATTCTCTTTTACACAGTCTAGCATCAGGATTAATTTTGGCATATGCTGCTCTCATTGACAAACCCAGTTCTGCTATGGCTACTATTACTTAGGAGCTTGACAGCAGTTAGTAAAGCAGTTTTTTATTAGAGTGATCTGAGATTAGACTCTCTAGTTTGGAGCTGGTGACTGCTTTCCTGGGGCTGCTGTTTGTGCATTTTTTTCTTATACTTCTGGCAGTACATTGGTGTGTGGAGTTATGGCACTTTAGGCTGAAGTGGAAAGGAGTATCCAGATTAATTTTCCAGCCATCCCAGGGCTGTGCTCTCAGTGTGTGATCCTAGACAGGGAAGCTGGGAAGGAGGAATATCACCAAAGAAACTATTCTTGTCCTTAGTAGTGTTCAGTCCTTACTGCAGAGGTCTATAAATGGGCTATTTACCTGAGCCAGGCTCAGAAAGGGTCTGCACCTGGCATTTCAAATTGAGATGGAGCTGAAATGATACCGTGGTTACTCTTTGCTTTCTCTTCCACTGCTCTATGCCCCTTTGGCCATTGCTTGCCTCTGATGCCATCAGCATCTCATGCTAGCAACATGTCACAGCGTGCCTGTGTTTAATAGACACAGGGGAAGAGACAGATAAAGTGGACCATTAGACCTGGGGTATGTATGTGAAGAGACTGCTTAAAAACTTTATAACACACCAATCAGACATGGAAATGCCCTGTGAAGTTCCAACCACCTATAGCCTGCAGTGAAGCTCCCCTCACCCAGGTTCTATGAAACACAAAATAGGTAATATTTTCTCCAGCTGCCTTTTTTATAAACGAATGATGAAAGTTCCCCCAAGTGCTAGATCCTTATTCAGCATCTCCAGTCACCATAATTAGTATTTAGCCTTGGTATCATTTTGCAGACACTGGACTTTTTCTCCAGTTGCAAGGGAATTGTTCACTTCAGGGTCCTGGGCAGGCAGCAGGTTACTGGTTTGGCTTTACCAAGGTGTCAGAAACCTGTGGGATCACCCGATTCTTTGCTCTGCTATTGTCTTTGCAACATCTCCCATCACAGCACCTTCAGCAAAGGCTCTTACAGCAAAATCCTTCATCTACAATGTCTCTCACTATACTCTCAAGCTTTCTTTTTATTTCACATTAAGAACTCAGGTGATGAAGAAAACAAGGACTTGGAGCAGAACACACATCTACCCTTTCCTGAAGCAGAGAAAACTCGTCTTTGCAATCTCCAGCATGTTCTTTAAAACTCTCATAACACCCTTGACTTTTCTGGTTAAAAAACATTTACAATTAACCAGCAGTTAAATTGATCTGATGTAGCTAGAAGTGCCAATATTTATTCACACGAAGCTATTTAGTATAGGCAAAAGTCAAGAATGTTGAAAATAAAGATTCTACACATTTTACACTAACTATGAACATTGCAGCTTGTTTATCCTGAAATTTAAGAAGCACATATACCAGTTCTTGAGTTATAAAGAAGCAGCAGCCACATTTTCCCATTTTGCAGCTTTCGGGACCATGCCACCATCATCTCTCCTGCTTAGTCATTAGCAGGCTGAAACACCTTCTATTTACTGGAGATTAACCACTGCAGAGAGAGGAGGCTTCGCTCTATCCCCCTCTGTCTGCTGAGACAGCTGGAATAGCTCCATGCACCTGTGGCACAATAACCACCAGCAGCCAGCTAGTATTGTTTATTGCTAATGAGCTGTGTAATTGCTGCAGTTAATCCAGCTTCTGTGGTTACTAGGTAGGAGCAAGAAAACTACAGTGAAACTGGAGAGGGTAACAGAGCGAGCAGAGTGTCTCCAGCATTTAATTTAACTCTAACAAGGCAGTTAGTGTTAGATCTCAACTGATTGTTAAAGAGCACTTACTGATGTTAATAAGCATAATAATCAACTATAACTGGCATAAATTAATTCGGTATTACAATACAGAAGTAATAAAATGGGTAATCATTATGCTTCTTAAATTATATTAATGTGCACATTCAACCATATCAAATGGCTTAACTGTTCACCAATATAGCAATAGTAAATTAATTTGAAAAAAAAAAATGCGATGCAGCAAACAAACCCTAATTGCCATTTAATAAGTATGGTAATTTCTGTTTAATTTGGCTACACTGTCCTGTTGAAAGGCGAAAAACTGAAGTATGGAGAGTTAGGAAAAAATATGCTTAAGTGGTTTGACGTGACTAATTGAAAGAAAGCTCTGCAGTTCTGCAGGCTCGTTTCTCTAGGTTTGTTTCTTTCTATACTACAACCTCCTCTGGCCCTCCAAAGTCTGTCTTGCTCCAGATTTGCCTTTGATATTGATCCAGCCAACAAGCAACTGGCTTTGAGTCCCCAAATGTCTCAAGACAATATTGCCTTGAGTGTGCCCAAGTGTTTCATTAAGAGATTAAGGGACAGAAAAAAGTACAGACATACTCTCTACATCCCCTCCACCCAATAGTCTTTGAAACAGCAGTGCTTATCTTTTTAAGAAGCTGCTTTGGAGGGAGGTTAAAATTTGTGTACAGCTATATAATAGCTGTGTACAGCTCTATACATGTGGTACTCCCAGCCAAACAAAGGTCAAGTTATACAGAAGATGAATTTTGGACTTCACTTAATGCTGAAGCTGCTACACACTTCTTCTAAAGCTTTGATGCTGGGCAAATAAACCAAAGGCAGGGAGATATTAATTAAAGAGCCAAAGCAAGGAATCTATAGCTGCTCCTGCTGCAGTCCCACAAGGGGTATGGATGCTGCTAAGCTTTCGTGTTAGTAAATACAAAGGTTCCTACTTCAAATGCACGTACCTCAGATAAGGTTTATTTCCTTACCTGTGTGTTTCAGTCTAGATGTGGGTGGCAATTCTTATCTGTACTTTTGTCTTAGTTTATTTCCAACATGTCACACCTTTCCCATATCCTCATAATACTGTACTGCCCCTCTCACCCCATCCCACTCTTTGAATACCCCTGGAGAAACCAGTCGTTTCAAGGAAGAAATATGTTTCAGATTAGCAGCAGTCCAGGGGCACAACAGGTGAGATGGTGATGGTGAGAGTGGCAAAGTCCTGAACTTTCTGTCTCTGTAAAGCAGAGATCCAGATCAACTGTGAGCTGATTGCAGCAACAAATGCAAACTTTTTGAAGCAATTTGGTATCGACCCATTAAAAAGGTATCAACAAAACAATAGCCCTGCCATGTAAAGGACAAGAGTAAACCATCTCTTTATTTCCATCCACTGGTTTCAACCAAATGGAAAAAGCGTTTAGAAAATTCTGTGTGCACAAAATGCTTGAAATTTCTACTTGGTTGCATCTGTGTGGCTGTTGCTTTCTGCTGCTGATTGCCACAGGTTTATGAGAAGTTAAAACACCAGCCATTTGGCAAAATGCTTTAACAGGCAGTTGTTCCTCAGCTTTCTCCAGACAGCCCCCAGGAATACAAATCAGAGGGGATTCTCTTTCAGTAAACAGCATTAGTTGAACACTCAACTACGTCTCCTGGGAGAGAGGTTAATCTGCCTCTTTTCTACTGAGACTTAGGAAGCTGGAATTATCATTAAGATATCTTTTTATATGTTTAGTAAAATACATCTCAATTCCCAGTGCAAGAACAGCGTTCTCCTTGGATTCTTTTGATAGGAAGACCTGCCCTGTGCGAGCTGAGTCAGACTTTTCTTTAGAGAAAACAAAGCATGGAAACATTTTAGAGTTAAAATGAGTTCATATTGATTCTGGGAGGAAAAATAAGCCTAATACTATTTTATTTTTATTTTTTTTTAATCTCCCACAGCTACTTTGTTTGCTGTCAAAACCAAGGACAGCTGCAGTGGAGGACTGCTTGCTTCTCTTCCTCTTTATCTGAGTCTATCCATAAATACCAGACCATGGTATACTTAAGTAAGTGATACAGTCAGCATAATAAATCTCTTTTGCCTCGTGAAGCAATTTTATTTAATTTATGTTGAACTCTTTCTATTCTTGGCACCTTATGCTGGGTCACAGGAAAGGAACCGTGGCCTTCACATTGTGATCCACCATGGGAACATTCTCACACACCTGCCATAAAACACTTGCCAGGGTTGTCTTCTTAGCATCTCACCTGTTGACCTGCAGAGAAACTAGCCCATTTTGCTTTGCTGTCATTTTTCCTTCCATATCATTCTCTGAAATGATTGAATGTTTAGAACTGGGGTTGTCCTGGAGTACTGATCACACCAAGAAGGTCCAGCAAAACTTGGAGTCATAGTTACTTTTGGTGACAAATAATATCTTCTTTATTAGCTGAAGTGGAAGAAACTATTTCCAAGAAGTGCCTTTTAGTTATAGGTATTTCACCCCCAGTTTATATGTAGGTTGGAGCTTTAGCCTTCTGTGTGTCACATACTAATTTATTTATATAATAATCCATACCAAAATCTTTGGACAAATAATTTCCTGAAGTTTGTTTAATTCAAAACTGCTGAACTTCATTAATCTCAATCAGGCAAGATTGAAAGGGGAAAAAAAAACCAAACCAAACCAAACCATAAAAGAGAGCACCAGTATAAGAGAAGACTAATTTCATATCGTCATCATAAGCACCTTCAGTCCTTCCTGCAGATGATGTACAAGTATGAAGAGATGCTTTTGAACACCTGGCTCTACTGACAGGCATTTAGTGCCATCTAGTGGCTTCTGAAAAGTGTAGTTTCTAAATATATTATTTCTCTGTTCCCCATGCTGTATTGGAAAGTATCACAGGGTCGTTATGATAGGAACCGTAAAAACAATTTCCTTATCACTCTTAATGATTTCTTTTGGAGCATGGGACTTGATTCTGCCTTATCAACACACTTTGAAAAGAGATACTGTTAATAAAACTGTGGCTTTCTTCGTATGTAACTTTTTTTTTTACTTTTTTTGTTAGGCAACACTGAGTATAGTCATCACATCAAATGGTTCTGCCTCTGTTTGCCACCATTAGAGCACAGATTCTAAATTAAGGTGGCACATTGGCTAAACAGTTGGGTTTCTTTTACCCTACCACTATTTATGTGATTGCTCTTGACAGAAAACATTTCCTATTTGTATAAAAGCTGATTAAGGGCCTTTAAGAACAACAGGAACCTGTAGCAGAGATCAGCCGAGTTAAAACCTTCTTCCCATGCCAAGGCAATCAATTTCTGTGATAGAGACAGAACAGCTCCTGCCCGCACTGGGTACCTCCTGAAGAAGTTTTTTGACCTGTTGGTCACCATTTGCATTTCCATAGTACAAGCATTTCCCCAGCTGTCTGGGCTTCACTGAACCATTAAGATCTGGCAAAACCTTTGCTGCAAGCAAGTAAATGGCTTCTGGATACAGCACATTTTGCCCTCTTCCTAAAATGTAAGGTGCACAGGATTAAAAGTTATAGCTAAGAGCCAGTGGTAGGGAACAATACACATAGCTTATTATGATTAAGTGTGTTTGAAACCTAAAGGTTAAGAGACAAGCAATCCTTCACAGTAGTAGATTATCACTGGTTTTCCCCCTCAGCACTTGTTCATGGTCACAGCTGCTGATGCAGAAGGATTGCACTTGTAACATTTCAATAACCATTGAGCACTGCCAGCAGTTATAGAGTTGTTTCCCGTGCTATTTGCTGAGAAAAATAGTTCCCTGATCAATACAGCTAATACCCTCTGATATTTGGGTTGTAACTTGGCAGAGTTTTAAGGGCTTTGATAGAGTTCTACATCCTACCACACAGATGGAAGCAAACAAGGTAAAATTGTGGGGCAATTTCACTTCCTATGGTTGGCTTAGAATGAAAGAGGTTTGTATACTCATCAGACATAAGTGATAAAGACACCCTTCAGATCCTACAGGACCTAAAGACAGAGGCTGAGCTGAGTTTGGCAACTGGATTTTTTTCTTACCAATTTTCATGATGTTTTCCCTTCTCCTGTGTATCAGACATTTTTTTTTTTCTCATTTCAATTTCACTGAAAAATAATTTTGCTTTTGGATCACGTTATATATCATTACTTTTTCTCTCTCTTTCTCCCAGAGAACCAAAAATCCCAATGGAAATGTTTGTAAGGAATATTTGGTATTACTAAATCAAAACCTAGCCTTATTTTCAAAAGCACTCCATTCTTCTCTTTGTGGTATTTGGAACTTCTGTGTCTTATAGAAGTAGAAAGCCTCATGCGCTCTAACTCACAGCTTAATACACTTCCATGCAATCTCTTACACAGGCAAAAAAAGACCAGAATTCCTAATGCTACCCATGTCCTAACACATCCTCTATGGCAAAATAACCAGGAACAAGTGATGCTGAGCATATTAGACCCTTTTAATGTCACTTAGAGACCCTTACCTAGGAAATTTCCTAAATTCCATTTTAAACCTCCTACCTCCCCATATATTTTACACACTATTAAAGCTGAACTTGTGTCAAATTGCAGCAGTCTGTGATTCAGGATCACCTATACAGCACTGAACTACAAATAGATAAGAATGTCTTTTAAAAGAGAGTGCTCCAAGCACTGCATTTAAATCTTCAGGCACTCACCAACGGAGTGAAAAACAACATTAAAATTGTTTCAATCATTTCCACTTCGTGTACTAGCAAATTTCAACAGGAAAGCCAACAAAAGCAAAAATAAACTCTTTTACAGTGCTTGCCTTGGAACTAAATGCCTTTTTATTGCATGTATGGATTCAATTTTTCCTGTTTTTTATTTCTGATTGCACAACAGAAAAGCATTTCAGTAGATTATCTGCAAAAATAGTGCAATATACAAATTTCTACTTACTCTGACCTTATTTCCTACATGGCAAGCCCTAGAACTCCTCCTTATGATCTTCACTTGTTCTTGAAATTGTTTTCTAACTGACCCTATGAAGAATTTCTCCTATCCTATCTAATCTATAAGAAAACAAACTTTTACTTCTCTATTGATCTTGGATTTACAGGGGGAAATCCGACATTTCCCAAATCTTTCTTGTATAGCAATAAAGCTGAAGCTCTGAAGCCTATAGAATCATAGAATCACAGAATGGTGGGGGTTGGAAGGGACCTCTGGAGATCATCGAGTCCAACCCCCCTACCAGAGCAGGGTCACCCAGGGCAGGACACACAGGAACAGATCCAGGTGGGGCTGGAAAGTCTCTAGAGAAGGCAACTATAGTTTTGCCCATAGTCAATAGGAGAGAATGGTGTTAAGTTACATTTATAGGAAATTCTGTTAAATCTACCTGTCCTGGTCTGAGGGAGAGCAGCAGTAACTCTGGTGGGCACTTTCCCTCCCCAGCTCAGCTCTTCCCACCCCCTGCCCTGGCTGCAGGCAGCAGCTGTTGGCACAGGCAG